>JAJIBD010033967.1:0-26848 GCA_021461705.1 Cryptotis parvus
AAGCCCATGAAATTAAGATGTATTACTTTATACTTAATATCAGCCCCCTCCAGTGTTTTGACATAAGAGATAATCTCAGAAAAAGGAATTAGTCCTTGGCATAATCGTTTAGACCTGTAGTAGGGTGTGGCACCACCTCTTCTACTCTCTAGAAGTTGTTTAGTTGATCTTTGTTGACAGGACCCTCCCTAAAATTAGGATTACTTTTGTGTATAAAAGAGGACTGACTTGAGGTACTGCATCCACTTTGGTGGGACTCTATCTTGGTGGGACCTCTTTGGTGGGATCCTTTTGGTGGGAGACTTGGGCCCTCATGCATGGTCTAAGTTCTGAACAGGGCTAGAGGTCTTCCATTATATTGGATTGTGGTGGTGGAGCTTGTTCTACTATTAAAAGCCTTTTGGAACTGCGCCAGACTCATGAATTTTCATCCGTTCCCCAGCAGCCGGCACCCGGCAGAGCAGAAACCAGCTTTCCCCGTTGAATCCCCCTGCATTTCATGGACCATGAGAGCGACTTCCAACCTGAGTCCACCATCCGGATGGAGCCTTGGAAGAGCCCAGAGAAACCCCCACACCTTGCTGGCAGCGATCTTCACCATTCACACTCCACAGCTCGCAGCTTGTAAGATCTCCACCCGAGAGATTAAGCCAGTATCAAGCCTGGCTTGTCAGAAACCCAGCCTACAAGGACCCACCCTGCAGAGACCCGCCCTTCAGAGGAAAGTATTTCAAGCCCAGGAATGCTTGAGCCACAGATACAGATACACCCGGCAGAGCAGAAACCAGCTTTTTCCCATTGTGGCGCGCCTCCAAATTACCATGAATATTCTACCCACCCCTCTGAGAGAGCCCCACAAGGTAATGAGAGAATAGCGACGGCACGGCAGAGCCTGGCAAGCTGTCCGATGCATGTTCAATATGCGAAAACCAGTAACAAAAATGTTTATTTTCCTGACCCGAAAGAGCCCTTAATACAGAAGCAGTAAAGAAAGGCAAACAAGCAGTGCCTGATAAAATTTCATGGCCATCCTAGGCTTCCAAAATGAAGAAGGACTAAAATGACTGTCTATACTTTCAATGCATGTACGCTGGCATCGGAAGCATATATTGAGGATCTGATGCTGCAAGCGCAAAAGATCAAGTCACGACATCATTGGTCTGACTGAGATGAGGAGGCGCCAGTCGCATCATGCTTTATTTGACACAGAGAAGAATTGTTCATTGGAACATGCGACGAAAGAGGCGCGTCGGTGGCGTTGGTGTCCTTGTCAACATGAACATGGCCGTCAACATTGATTCATTTGCATGCCTAACAAACCGGATAGGGTGACTACACTTGAAGAGATTTGGCCCACTGCCAGCAATTTCTATCTTCATTGTCTATGCACCAACATCCACATACAAAGAAGATGAAATTGAGAAATTCTACATGGAACTGAAGGATTTCTATAAAAAAGATCACACCTTCTACAAGATCATAGTCAGTGATTTTAATGCCAAGATAGGACCGAGAAGATCGGCTGAAGAACTCCACATCGGGACCTATGGCCTAGAATGGAACGAACAGGGTGGGAGACTATCTGAGTTCATCATGTCCACCAAGACCATTCATGGGAACTCACAGTTCCAGAAGGCTGAAGTGAAACGTTGGACATGGGATCTCCTGGTAGACAGTTCCACAATGAAATTTACCACATCATCTTCAATCGATGGTTTTGTCTGACCGATGTTGCTATCATCCCCAAATTCCAAACAGGATTGGACCACCGTCTCCTTCGTGCAAAATTCTACTTCCCGCAACGGGGAGAAAAGGCTGCAAAGTTTAAGAAGAGAACTCCCAGAACGACCACCAACTGGGAACTCTTGGCACCATTGCAGCAACATGGGAAGATACCATCATTGACGACATTGATGAAGAATACAACCGACTGGTTCAGCACCTCCATGATTGTGCAAAGAATGCTGAGAGAGAAAGACACAAAAGGACGCCTGTCTTCAGAAACTCTGGAGCTCATTCGCCAATGTGGCAAGGCGCGAGCCTCAGGAGACCAAATGCTAAAGTCGAAGCTTGCAAAGTGGTGCAGAGAAGCGATAAAGGAAGACCTCAAAGAGAGAGAGAGCAGAAATACTGGAAGATGCAGCAGAAGCCAGAAAAAGCATTTGCACTGCCCGCCTGTCCTTCGCCAACTATAAGACCAAGATGACTGCCCTCCAACGCCCTGATGGATCTATCACATCTTCCAGAAAGGCAATGGAGAAGATTATCCAGGACTTCTACTCAGATCTCTTTGATAGCCACATCCACCTGCCCACATACCAAATTCCACAGGATGAATGTCATTCCCAGCGCCTCTCCTTCTGAAATCCGACATGCCATTTCGTCGGTAAAGAAGGGAACAGCACCAGTCCCAGTCAAAGTCAGATCCAAACACCTGAAGAATCTGCCATCGGTACTCATCAATACACTAGCTCGGCTCTTCACATGCTACCTGTCCGAATGCAAGGTGCCCTCCCAATGGAAAACCAGCAGGACAGTTATACTGTTCAAGAAGGGAGACATTCACGACATCGGCAACTATCGCCCCATCTGCCTGTTGTCCATCATCTACAAGTTTTTTACATGAGTCATCCTGAACAGGATTGGCAGAACACTAGATGAAGGACAACCATGCGAGCAAGCTGGCTTCTGGAAAGGATTCAGCACAATCGACCATATCTACACAGTAACCAAGCTTATTGAGGTTTGTAGGAGTACAAGATGCTGCTCTGTCTCACGTTCATTGATTTAAAGAAAGCCGTTGATTCTGTGGAGTCTGAAGCAGTCATCGAATCCCTAGCCAAACAGGGCATTCAAACCCAATACATCAAGATCCTTCGTGAGCTGTATTACGGTTCACCACCAGGATCTCACCTTTCTACAAAGAAGTTATCATTGATGTCAAAAAAGGGGTTCGACAGGGTGATACCATTTCACCAAAACTCTTCAGCACCACCCTCAAGAACATCATGCGACAATTAGAATGGGAAGGAATGGGAGTGAAGATAGATGGCCGGCAACTACACCACCTCCGCTTCGCTGATGACATTGTTCTAATAACACCAAACATTAGCCAAGCGGCACAAATGCTGGCTGACTTCGACCAAGAATGTGGAAAGATAGGTCTAGAGCTGAATCTAAAGAAAACTATGTTTATGAAATATGAAATAGTTCCAGAGGCCGCATTCACTCTCAATGGAACAGACATCTCTGAATGAAGCAGTTATGTGTACCAAGGTCAAGAAGTCAACATGATGAATGACCTAAAACCTGAGCTGTGCAGGAGGAAGAGAGCGGCATGGAATGCCTTCAAAGGCATCGAAGAAATAGCTAAAAGGACAAAAGAACCTCCGGCTCCAGGCACATCTCTTTGACTCCACCATTCTCCCTGCATTAACATACACCTCAGAGACCTGGGCTGTATGAAAGCAAGATGAGAATGCTATTCGGGTCTCCCAGAGAGGAATTGAAAGAGTTATGCTTGGAATATCACACGTCACTCAAGTGAGAGAAGGAATCCGGAGTTCCGACCTCCGTAGCTATTCCAGAATCAGGGATGCTTTCTCGTTTGCCAAGGTATCGAAAATCAGATGGGCTGGACATGTAATGCGATTTGGAGATGACCACTGGACTAGAGCCGTTACCGACTGGATCCCACGGGATGTCAAAAGATCACATGGCTGCCCACCTATAAGATGGTCAGACTTCCTTGTCAAGACCCTAAAGGAACGGTTTGAGGCTCTTCATATTCCTGAATCAACCAGATGCCATTGAGCTACATTGGCACGTGATAGGGTCCAATGGAAATGTTACTGGCGCCCGCTCAAGCAAATCGATGAATAACGGGATTCAAGTGATCAAGTGATCAAGTGACCCCAGCAGCCTCGGAGGTAGAAGAGAACTTCTGTCCTGATACTGTTGGGAGCCCCAACAGCTCCCCAACAGAGTTCTATGCAGTGGCAAGCAATAATGAAATCATGCAATTATCTGCAAACTGGTTGGAACTAGAGGGTATCACAGTGAGTAAAGTAAGCCAGAAGAAGAAAGACAAATACAGGATGATCTCATTTATCTATGGTATATAGAGTACTGTGTAAGGAAATATATTAAAGTGGACATGCCTAGAGCATCCCTTGACTCCAGTGTTCAGAGAGAATAAAGAAATCAAGGGGGCGGGATAAAAGAATGAGAATAGTAATAAACATGCATCAGGGCTTCACTTAAACTGTGGTATAGCTATATATTCAAACCAGAGATTCAACAACACAGAAAACGTGAGATCTAAAGCTGCAACCACTGAAAGTTTGTACTGTGCCTGTCAAGTTGACAAGTAGGCATGGGGTGGGGCTGGAGGTAGGAAGGGAATATGGGAGAACTGGTGGAGGGAAGTTGACACTGGTGGTGAGACTGGTGTTGAAATATTATATATCTCAAACTCTACTATCAATAATTTTGTAAATCACAGTTCTTTAACTTAAAAAAAGAAAAAGTAAAAATAAATAAATGGGGGCCGGAGCGATAGCCCAGAGGGTAGGGCGTTTGCCTTGCACGCGGCCAGCCTGTGCCGGCCTGGGTTCAATCCCCGGCATCCCATATGGTCCCCCGAGCACTGCCAGGAGTGATTCCTGAGTACAGAGCCAGGAGTAACCCCTGAGTGTCGCGCGGGTGTGACCCAAAAAAGCAAAAATAAATAAATAAATAAATAAATAAATAAATAAATGGTGCCTCAAAAGACATAATAGGGGTTTCCCCTTATGATGAGGATACAAAATCAACATGCAAAAGTCGGTGGCTTTCCTATATACAAATAACGAAAGAGAAGAAAGGGATATTAAGGAAACAATTCCATTCACAATTGTGCCACAGAAAATCAAATACCTAGGAATCAACTTACCCAAGTGTGTAAAGGACCTGTACAAAGAAAAGACAGTGCTCCAAGAGATAAAAGAGGACACAAGGAAATGGAAACATATTCCCTGCTCATGGATGGGGAGAATCAACATTGTCAAAATGGTAATACTCCCTAGAGCTCTGTACAGATTCAATGCAGTCCCTATAAGGATACCCATGACATTCTTCAAAGAAATTGACCAAACACTCCTGAAATTTGTATGGAACAATAAACCCCCAAGGATAGCTAAAGCAATCCTCGGGAAAAAAGAAGATGGGAGGCATCACCTTTCCCAACTTCAAACTGTACTACAAGGCAGTAGTAATTAAAACAGCATGGTATTGGAATAAAAACAGACCTGTGGACCTATGGAATAGAATTGAGTATCCTGACACCCAACCTCAAACACATGATCATTTAATCTTTGATAAAGGTGCAACGAGTCTAAAATGGAGTAAGGAAAGCCTCTTCGATAAGTGGTGTTGGTAAAACTGGGCAGCGACATGTAAAAAAAATGAATTTGGACCTGTGTCTAACACCATGCACAAAAATCAGATCAAAGTGGATTAAAGATCTCAATATCAGACTTGAATCCATAAAGTACATTGAAGAAAATATAGGAAAAACCCTCCATGACATTGAAGCTAAAGGCATCTTCAAAGATGAAACATCACTAACAAAGCAACTAGAAGAAAAGATAAACATATGGGACTACATGAAACTAAAAAGCTTCTGCACCTCAAAAGAAACAGTGACTAAGATACAAAAGCAGTCCACAGAATGGGAAAGAATATTCACCCAATACCCGTCTGATAAGGGGTTAATATCCAGGATATATTAGGCACTGGTAGAACTTTACAAGAAGAAAACAAACAACCCCATCAAAAAAATGGGGGAGAAGAAATGAACAGAAACTTCAGCAAGGAAGAAATTCGAATGGCCAAAAAACATATGAAAAAATGCTCATCATCACTAATCATCAGAGAGATGCAAATCAAAACAACAATGAGATACCACTTTACACCACAGAGACTGGTACATATTCAAAAGAACAAGAACAACAAGTGCTGGCGTGGATGTGGGGAAAAGGGGACACTCATCCATTGTTGGTGGGAATGCCGGCTGGTACAGCCTTTCTGGAAAACAATATGGACATTCCTCCAAAGACTAGAAATTGAACTCCCATTTGACCCAGCCATACCACTCCTGGGAATCTACTCTGGGAAGCCAAAAATACACAGCGGAAACACCATCCCTACTTTTATGTTCATAGCAGCATTATTCACAATAGCCAGAATCTGGAAGCAACCAGAGTGCCCGAAAATCGATGACTGGATAAAGAAGCTTTGGTACATCTACACAATGGAATACTATGCAGCTGTTAGGAAAAATGAAGTTATGAAATTTGCCTACAAATGGATGGACATGGAGAAGATTATGTTGAGCAAAATTAGCCAGAAGGAGAGAGACAGATACAGAATGATGCATTTATCTGCATAACATAAATATATAGGTACATATTATGATACCAATATCCAAGGTCAAGTGAAACATATATCAGGAGGTCTTGTCAAGGTGGAAATTATCACAAACGTTGGGCAGAGGCTAGGTAGACAAAAATTGAACAGTGTGCTAACAATTGTCGAGGTACTATGCCAACCTAGAACTAGCTAAATAAGCAAAAATAAAGACACCCTTTAATGTATGTTCTGTAATCCATAGTCTGGGGAAGGAAAAGAGAGAGAAATGGAAAGAAATAAAGAACCTCATGAGGAGGGCTGGGGGGGGACCGGGACATTGGTGGTGGGAGATGGGACTGGTGGGGATGTCTGGAACACTGTATGACCAAAACCCAAATATGAACTTTTAATTGTATATCTTTGTAATTGTAAAAATAAAAATTAAAAATAAATAAATAAATAAATACATAAATGGTGCCTCAAAAGACGTAGTAGGGGTTTCCCCTTATGATGAGGGGTCTGCTGATTCAGTGCTCATGGTCTGCTCATTCAGTGCTCAGGGGGCCATAAAGGAGACAGCCTGGGCTCCTGAATTCCAGGAGCTCTTGAGGGACACCAAGGCTGAACCTAGTGGAGCTGGTGACCAACTTGAGCTGAGGTCTCAAGAACGCTGGGCATGTGATTTACTACTACTTATCTCCCTGGCTCAATACTTGACTTTCTTGTTCTTATAACTCTTCTCTGCTCTCTAGGCATTGGAAAATCATGTTCCTGTGTTTCCTTTCCTGTTCTTTCCATTATTTTGTATCTTCTTTTCAGGGGAGAGGCATCCAGTGCTGGGACCTATTACATGATGTTACCTGGGCTCAATGGTGCTGGGGGCCACCAGGATTATACCCTGGGGTAGTACACCACAAGGTCTATCTCTAGAAGCCCCTAGGTTACCTCATAGTACCTTAAGGATAAGGTACCAATGACAGCTCAGTTGGGACCAGTCACAGTGACACAACTGTGCACAGAAGGATGTTTTTAAAACTTGATGCTTTTAAAACTGTGACTTAGAATGTTGGACTCTTCTACAGAAACATGTTTGCTTACCTATAAGAAGAGGAGAGTTGCCTTCAGAATTCTTGGCATTTGGATTGCAGCCATTGAGAAGAAGAAAATTGGCATTTTGTAAGAGACAATTGCTGACAGCCAAAAAAAGTGGTGTTTCACCACTACAGGTGGTCTGCTCCCACACACTGGGTTTTGAAGCTGAAATAAACACATTAAGGCTATGAGGAAAATAAATAAATTTCTCAGAATCAATAAGAGGAGTTATAAACAGAGCTTACCTTTTAGGGTTATTTCTAAAATTTTCTTTTTTAATTGCACTGCAGCCTTATGCAGTGGAAGCCAGCCTGTCCCATCTGCTTCTTCGAAAGCAGAATGATAGTGGGTCAGTTGTGACAATGCCTCTTCCTCACCTATTAATGAACCCATGAGAACAGATTCACATTTTGTACACATAGGAGACAGCCTGGGCTCCTGAATTCCAAGGCTAAGGTGTGAGACACTCAAATTCTAGCCCCATCTTTAATGAAAGCCAAATTAAAATGGCACAGGGTAAACAAGCAGCAAGGCCTTTAATCTAATCTTCCACCTGGGTCCATGGCTACCCATCATTTTGACAGTTACAGAAAATAGCTGTGAGCATGGTGACGCTCAGACCTCCACTAGGTAGTGCTATAATGTTCTCCCTGAGAGAGTCTGTGTGAGACTCTAGACACTCAGCTGTGGACCCACTCATGTCCAGCTTTGTGAGAACTTGCCTCTAGTTTTCGTGAACGTGGAGGGGGGAAAATACTTCCAGCTGTCCCCATCACATCTTACCCACATCGAAGAGGTTAACATAGGAAAAGTACTTAACTGTCTCTATTGTTTCAATGATCTTCTTATAGCCAGTGCTCAAGATTGAATGGAAGCTGCATGGTAAAAAAATATATGTAATTCTACAACCAGGAAAAAACCAAAGGCATTAATTTTTTTTATTTTAATTCAGTTTATTTATTATTATTTTCCTATTCTTTTTATTTTTTCACATTTATTTATTTATTTATTTATTTATTTATTTATTTATTTATTTATTGGCAATTACAAAAATGTTCATGCTTGGGTTTCAAGCCATACAGTGTTCCAGCAGCCATCCCTCCACCAGTGCCCATTTCCCACCACCATGTCCCCGATTCCTTCCCCCCCAGCCTGCCTCTGTGGCAGGTTCTCCATCTTTTTTCTCTCTTTCTCTTTCTCTCTCTCTCTTTCTTCACTTTCTTACATGTTGTGAATTGTAATAGACTTTCAACAATTATTGGTCTACTGTTCCTTTCTCTGTCTTACCTAACCTCTGCTCCTACACATTTGTGGTAGTTTCCACCAAAGGCATTTATTTGATAAAAAAAAAACCTCAAAGGAAACAGTAAAGGCACTAGCTATTAATTGCAAATGAACTTATTTTTAAAAAAATTTTATTATACCACCGTGAGACAATTACAAAGGTGTTCATAATTGGTTCTTGGTAATACAGTATTCCAGCACCCATCCCTCCACCTGTGCCCCTATTCCCACCACCATTGTACCCCTCTGTCAGGGACGCCGCCAGGGTCCCCAACAGTGCCAGGAAGCGAGTTCCCTTCTACCTCCAAAGCCGGCGGGAATGGATGAAGACTCAGGAATCCGATGCAGTTTTAAAAGGCTTTACTTATCACAGGTTCAGGCATACAAATCAGCAATAGAAAAAACCCTGTGCTTAGGATTCCCGGCTAGAACCCCAGCTAAGTGTAGGCCAAGATGGCGGCTACCACGTGTAAAGGCCCTGTAAAGAGGAGACAAAGACAAAACTCCCTAGAGAGTGCAAACCCCAAAAAGAGAGAGACCAAAAAGAAGAGCCCAAATAAGAAGAGAGAGAGAAGAGAGAAAAGAGAGAGAGAGAGAGAGAGAGAGAGAGAGAGAGAGAGAGAGAGAGAGAGAGAGAGAGAGGAAGCAGGCTGGTTTTATACCCCTGCAAACCAGACCTCCCACTATTATGGGAAGCAGGAAGGGTCAAATACCCTTAGGTAATCTCTCCCAGCACCTCACCTAGGCCCTATTATTTGCTAATGTTTTGAGCCAAGATCTGGGCTAGATTATAGGGTAGAGAAGGTGGTTTCTGAGATGGCATGTCTCTGTACCAAAGACAGAGATGCCAGTTAAATATTTCTCCAAGCCTTCACAAGAGTCTCGTCTACTTCATAGTAGTTTTGTATTTTAGTTGCCTTTGAGTTATCAGGGAGCCATGCTTGCTTGCTTGGAGGCAACCAGCATTTCTCTCTGGGCTAATTACTTAGAGATCCAAAGTGGCCAGGCAAATATGCTGATAAGATCTAGATAGTCCCACGATGATTGTGGTAGCATGAGAGAATATTTATACCAGCCAGTACAGAATACATGGTCAGATAAACTGCCACATTTAGACTACCCACCTATCTACAAAGTGATCTGCAGGAGGCAATCCAGGGCAGATTCAGAGGCTCTTAGAGGAGTCCTACAACACCCCTCCTTCCCACCCCCCAAGCTGCCTCAACAGCAGATACCCCTTTTCCTCTCTGTCTCTCTCTGTCTGTGTCTCTGCATCTCTCTCCCTCTTCTTTTACACATTGTGGCTAGCCCTGCAGATATTTAGGGTTTATCATTTAAGTCTCTTGTGTATATTCAATGATGAGTTCTAGTCTGACATTACTATTTCCCACATTTAGTAAAACACTGGTATATATTTATAACCCATTAATGAATGTGGTCATTCTATATCTGTCCTTTTCCTTCTGACTAATTTCACTCAGCATGATAGTCTCTATATCCATGCATATTTCTTTAAAAATAGTAAATAATCATGGTTGAATCTTTAAAAAAAAGTAAACCCTGGTTAGATTTTGTATTCCAAAAACATTATTAGCAGATTTTTAAAAACAATTTTACTAAAGTAACCAAAAATAATTAAAAGTAAAACCTAAAGCTTAACTTATGTTAGATCATTTTAAATTTAGTGAATAGGATAATATTCTTCCTATTTTCTTTGATTATTCAGTGAATTCATGTTGAAAGAATTCCCTTAGTGTTCTATTTGCAATTTGGTGAATTAAATTCTCTTAAACATTTAATATATTTAATCTGATCATCTATTTTAATTATAATAATAATATGGTCTTAGGATTTATCCAATTTTACCTATAAGCAAAGCAAACAAAAGTAGCTGTCACAAACAAATCCTGTCATGCACCCCTAAAATTATTAGTGATCTGTCAGTCAGGGGGCTGATGTCGCTGATCTGCCAGAGAGCACTCAACTAGGTGAGCTTAGCTACAAACTAACTATATTCAGGGAGATTCTCGGGACATGCTTGAGGAACCCTGAGTTTTTTTTCCTTTGGTGTCATCATAACAAAACTAAGAACCCACACCTTTCAAAAAAGTTAGTATCTCCTGGCTTAAATTTATAATAATTCTTCTTTTAACTTTGGTACTTCGCAATGGAATACTATGCAGCTGTTAGGAAAAAAGAAGTTAAAAAATTTGCCTATAAATGGACGGACTTAGAGAAGATCATATTGAGTGAAATTAGCTAAAAGGAAAAAGACAGATATAGAAT
Organism: Cryptotis parvus; assembly: GCA_021461705.1. Classification (NCBI taxonomy): domain Eukaryota; kingdom Metazoa; phylum Chordata; class Mammalia; order Eulipotyphla; family Soricidae; genus Cryptotis; species Cryptotis parvus. The sequence goes on from JAJIBD010033967.1 coordinate 11,053, forward strand.
GACTGCACTTATTTGCATTACATATATATATATATACATACACATATATTATGATACCAATATCCAAGGTCAGATAAAACATGGATCAGGAGGTCTTGTCAATAGGTGGAATATACCACAAATATGTGGGAGTCAGAGGTTAGAGTAAGCCAGAGAAGGGAACAGTTTGCTAATAATCGTTGAAAATGATAATACCAGCCTAGAACTGAGCATTGAATATAGGCAAAGGGATACACATGATAGCCTCTAAATGTACGTATTGCAATCCACAATGTGTAAGAAAAGGAAGAGAGAGAGATAGAGAGAGAAAGAGAGAGAAAGAGAATAGAGGTAAAGAACCTTCCATAGAGGCAGGCTAGGGAGGGGGGGAAGGAATTGGAGACACTGGTGGTGGGCAATGGGCACTGCTGGAGGGATGGGTTCTGGAATACTATATGACCAAACCCAAATATGAACATCTTTGTAATTGTATAACTCATGGTGGTATAATAAAATATTAATAAAAAATTAAAAATGAGAATACTAAATTAAAAAAAATTCTCCTGTTGCTTGAGTAAAGTCTGTATCCCTTCTATCCACTCCAGTCACTTTGAAGATAACTATGGATGGCTTTGGGTTGCAACTCCACTCCTTGTAGGCAAAATGTATCAGAGTTCTCCAATCCTTCATATCCTCATGCATTCCTTCTGATTTCAAGACTGTGTCTTCTTATGCAGATTAGCTACTTATCCCTGTCAACTACTTTTGCAGACTAAATTCTGAATTATTTCCAAAATTTTCTTTCTAAGAATTCAAAGGACACCTGCTTGAATTCTAATTCTTTGATTCTATTTTTGTCACAATATTAAAGTTGTGAATAATTACTTGTCTTCATTATTGACTACTTAAACAATATAGCCATTGAGAAAAATGTTACCTTTCATCCTCAGGTGCATGCTGTGTTATTCCTGGCTTGTGGATATCCTGTAAACTTTGTTGAATGATGAGCTGGGTATCAAAGTCATCGTCTGTGTCTTCATCACTGATATAATTATCCATGTAAAATGTAGACAGATTTACTTTAAATCGGAATATACTAAAACAGTTTCAGTTGTGTAAACAGATGATCAACCTGTTTAAAATTATAAATAAAATTCAGAAAATGAGAAAAATGATAGAATAGGATGAAAGAAAATGTAAAATTTAGAAAATAAGACAATCAGAAAAAATTTCCCATAAACTTTAAAGTTTTCTGAATTGCTACACTAATAATATAAATTAGAAGTTTCCATGAGAAGACCCATTTACTTAAAGATTAGGTAGGGAAAATGGACTTCGTGTAAAATTCAGGTCACTATCATTGTAACTATAAAATACTTATATTGTTCTATATTAACTTTTTTATTTGAATCACCACGCATAATCTATATTAACTTGGCTCCCTGAGTTTTTCTCAGGGAATATAGAACTCACTTGAGAAACATCTTCCTTAAACACTGAGAATTATGCTAAATTTATATTTCAGAAAATACAAAAATAAACATGTTACAAGATTAAATGTATCTCATAATATAGTTATCAGGAATTGGGTAGTAAAAAACAAGTAATTTTATTATACAATATCTCAAAGAACATGTCAGTTTTAACCAAACAGTTTTGATAACAAAAACTTTTTTTACCTTTGTTATATCCTTTAGATCGGCACTGAATATTTCACTGTTAGAGATTAGCACATGAGAATTCCATTTATATTTAGGATCTCCAGTCTCCTGTAGTGACCATTCCATTAATAGCTTTACTATAAATACTTGGTCATAAGACAGTTTGGCACATTCTCTTTATTTTTCAAATGTGGTTTAGCCCCGGAAACATGATCTCTTTTCTTCACCAAGATACCCATTAAAGACAAAGTATAAAATATTTTATTCCTTGAATAAGATACTTTAGGCTATAGGAAATGAAAGTATGATCTGAGGATATATGCATATAGCTACTGTAAACAAGAATTTTTCACCTAAGAGATAGCATTTTACTCTGACCAAATTGTCAAAAAATTTACCCAATGATTACTCCCATTCCTTTGAGCCTATCTTTTCTTTGGGTTATAAAACTATAGTCTAGCATGTCCTGGAATTCCTAAGGAAAGAGATATCCCCACATAAAATGATAAAATTCTGACCAAAAATTTTCCTGAAATGTTTTTAATTTATGTGCCCTAACATTAATAGCAGATATCAAGTAACAAAAATATCAACTTAAAAATAACCAAGAGACAGAGATATAACTCAGCAGGAGAACTGTAAGCCCTTGGGTTCCATGGCTAGCCCCACAAAAATAAACAAAAATCCCAAAAAATTTAAACCAAACAAAAAAGACCACTTGGCATTTCCTATTAATCTGAAGCAAATAATTCCTTGAGGCACATGAATGTGAGACTGTCCTCCAGCTACCTTACTACCTTTTTTTTTCTTTTTGGGTCACACCCGGCGATGCTCAGGGGTTTTTCCTGGCTCTGCACTCAGGAGTTACTCCTGGCGGTGCTCGGGGACCATATGGGATGCTGGGGATCGAACCCAGGCCAGCAAGTGCCGGCCGTGCAAGGCAAACGCCCTACCCGCTGGGCTATCGCTCCGGCCCGAACCTTACTACCTTTTTTATGTCAAGTTTATTGCTTTTAGCAGTTTCATCTCCTTGCATAGAGAAAATATTTTGAAAACAGTATTTCAAAATGAATTTGTAGCCCTCGTTTATGGGAAGTGGACCCAGTTCTTATGCATGGAAACAAAAGCTTTACCTCAAGTCACAGTCCTAGACATAATTAATAATTAATAATTTTTCTAAAAGAATGTTTTAAGAGTACAAAATAAGTTTAATTCTGAAGGCTTTTTTTTTTGCTTTTTGCCTTCTCTGGGTCACATGCTCAGGAGTTACTCCTGGGTCTGCACTCAGGAACTACTCCCTGGCGGTGCTCGAGGACCATATGAAATGCTGGGGCATTCCCCAGGGTTGGCTACGTGCAAGGCAAATGCCCTACCCACTGTGCTGTTGCTCTGGCCCCCTGAAAGCCATATTTTTAAACTAAGGGAAAAAACTAAGAAAAAATAAATATGTTCCCTATTTGCAACAATTTCTATAAATTATAATTTAATGTTATTGAAATGTTAATGCACAATCAATTCAGATAGTTGAGTGAAGAGTAAACCATTACTGAATGTAATGAAATGCAATAGTCCTATTTTTTAAAAATTTTCATTTAATATTTCATAATCCAATACAAATCCCACCACCAGTGTGTTCCCACCACCAAAGACACTCATTTCCCACTGTCCCCCATCCCCATTCCTACTGCCTCAGGTGGCACCAATTATATTGACCAATGCAGCTCATGTATGGCAATGGTATTGATAAAGCACTGGTATTTTCTGGTTTGTTATGGGCTAATCTGGTCTACATCTGTTTTTGCATTGACCATCTGAATTTCTAGAACTTGGTTGGTTTCTACTAGTTTGCTGCAACAAGAAGCTGCAAAGTGCCACACCATGAGGGAGAGCCAGTAGCAGCTCTGCCTGGTGTATCTGTGTCTCTGGATCATGGCCAACAGCCTGGGAGCAGTTCGTGGGCAGGTCCACCAGGTCTTCTGGACAGGGCAGAGGTGGGGGGGAAGTTTCATCTCCATGGAGCCCTATATTTTCTAAGAGTGGTTAAATCTTGCTCAGTATTAACATATGAAGGGAACTAAATAAAGGTTTAAAATACTTTTATATATGTCAAAAATTTTCCTTTCATATTGTCTGAATGTGATATAAAAAGCCCATCTAGGATAGTTCCAGGGACTAGGAGCTTGCCATACATGCAGTCAACCTGATTTAATCTCCAGCACTGCATATGGCTCTCAAAGCAACACTAGGAGTGATGTCTGAGCATAAAGCCAGGAGTAAGCTATGAGTCCCACCAGGAATGCCCCCAAAGCAAAAGCAAAAAGGAAAAAAAAGAAAAGAAGTTTGTTTAGAAGGTTCTTCTAATAGGAGTGATAACATCGAGGAAGAAAATACTACAAAAGCTATTCACCTATATCATTTAGAAGAATGACACCAAGTGAATGTTATATCAATATGATCTTTTGGAAGTAAATTTAAATATATACCTCAACATTTAAAAAATTATGTCCCAGTGTTTCACAAACTCCACTTCTAAGAGATTACCATAAATATATAATAGACCAGGCATGGCAATATTTATGTAAAGAATGATAGATAACCCAATGTTTCTTTAAAACAGTGAAACAGTGGGGCCAAGTAATAGTCCAGTGGTTAAGGTGTTTCCTAACCTGGGTCTCGATCCCCAGCATCCCATATGGTTCCCTGAGCACTGCCAGGAGTAATTCCTGAGTGTAGAGCTAGGAATAACCCCTGAGCATCGCCGGTGTGACCCAAAAAAAAAAAAAAGTGAAACACAGGACACAATACCACAATAATACTAACAATAAAATATCCAACACGTTGATTAACTTTAATATTGTGGCTGTTTTATCAAAATATATTTGCATTATTAAATTTTAGAAAAAATATTTCATAAAAAGTTATAGCTGTTTAAATAAAATATATTATGTGCACTTGTAGTTGCAGAAGATCACATTCTAACTTTTAGTGCATTTAATTGTTGATGCAAATAAAAATGTTTTAGGATCTAAATTATTAAAAAGCATAAACTAAAGACATCAAGATAAAGCTTTTAAGGATATATATATATATTTGAAGTGAAGACAATTTTCATTTTTACAATTTAGTCATCCAGCTGACAAAGCAGAGCAACCCCACGCTTGATCCAGTGCTGAGTTGGGAAGTCTGTCTTTAGCAGCATGGCAATGACAAAGTTGGTAGAATGGCCTGTAGTGGACAGGGTTCCTTTACGCTCACTTGTCTTGTAGAGAGGACAAACATAAGCGTTCGCCTTCACAACATTAGTCTTTTAACTTGGAAAAAAAAGGAAATACATTCATTAGATAAAGGAAAAATAATCACTGATACCAAAAGAACTTCTATTGATATTATAATAAACAACCAATATAAAAAGTCAGCTTATATTTAAAAAATTTAAAAAAATTGTTAGTGTTTACTGTTGCTAAATAATTATGCTCATGAAATAAGTGACTTTATATGATCCAGAGGATGGAATTCCCTAGGTATAGAAGACAGGAATTAATTTCAACATCCTCATGGAAACATACCAGATTACTTGGGAGAGAAGGAATAAAGGAGGGAGAAAATAGGGAGGAAGGAATGAAATAGGGATCGGGCCAGGGATGTGACTCAAAGGGGGAGAGCACATGGCCAGTATGTGCAAGGAACTGAGTTTGGTCTCTCACACCATATGGTTTCTACAGCTGGTCCCAAAGCATCTCCTGGCTGACTGAGCACTTGATCACAGGGCCTAATCCCACTGGACTGCAGGCCCATACTCCCTGTAAAATTCTTGAAAAATTAGATAGAAGGTATTAAAATTCAGGACTGGAGTGACAGTATATAGGATAGGGTGTTTGTCTTGCACGCTAACCAGAGTTCAATCCTCAGCAATTCATATGACTTCCCTAGCACCACCAGGAGTGATTCCTGAGTACAGAGCCAGGAGTAACCCCTGAGCATTACCAAGTATGAACCCCCCAAAAGCAATAAATAAATATATAATCAAAATTCTTCTAAGCTAAACTTACATTCTTCATAGTTATAACTGAATGATATTAATAATGAAGATATCTTAATGGACTTTGCTGTGATTTTGGACGACTTATACATGTTTTCTTTTCCTTTTTTTTTTTTTTTTTTTCTTCTTGGGTCACACCAAAAGCTCAGGGGTTACCCTGGCTCTGCACTCAGGAATTACTCTTGGCGGTGCTTGGGGGACCATATGGGATGCCAGGGATCAAACTCGAGTTGGTCACAAGCAAGGAAAAATGCCCTATCTGTTGGACTATTGCTCTGGTCCCTCATGTTTTCATTTATAGCTATTTGAGAATAAAGTTAGGAAGATACAGAGTCAGGAAGACAGCACAGCTGTCGGGTATCAAACTGGCTACCAAACTGCTGTATACCAGCTTGGATCCCCAAAACAAGTTTTCACTGTACCTCACGCACTGTACTAGAAGGTGTATCTGGAGGTCCCCTGAATACCACTGGGTCAAGCAAGCCCTAGCATTGAACTTTCAGGCCAGAGTTGGCTGAGGACCAATGGGATTGGTCCTGGGACTTTTTTTTTTTGCTTTTTGGGTCACACCCGCGATGCTCAGGGGTTTCTCCTGGCTCTGCACTCAGGGATTACTCCTGGCTGTGCTCGGGGGACCATATGGGATGCCGGGGATCGAATCCGGGCCGGCACAGGCCGGTGCGTGCAAGGCAAACGCCCTACCCGCTGGGCTATCGCCTCGGCCCCTGGTCCTGGGACTTTTTGAGAGGCAGTGACGGCCGCCCATGAGAACATACCTCTCACCAAGGATCCCTTACCCCCCATTTAGAAAGTCTTAGCAAAAGAAATCTCATTTCTTTAGACCTTTGGGCAGCAACCAATTAGCTTTTCTATAGGAGTAAATCTGACCTCTGTTCCACTGCATCACCCACAAACTGGGGCATTTGGCTGGCTCCCAGGCCTAGAAAACTCTTGGTGGGCTGAAGATAATTCATGTTTCTGAGAGATGTCCAGAGGAGCTTTAGGAAAAAAGTACTGATGGGAAACTTAAACAAGTATGAATCTAGGGTAGGGCTAAGAAAATGTTATAGTCTTTGTGATAAGACCAAAAAAGAGATATTAGCCCTTAAATATATAAATGCAGGTCAGAGAGATAGTATAGCAGATATGGCACTTGCCTTACAGGCAATGGATCACTGGCACCACATATGGTTCCCCCAGCACTGCTAGGGGTCACTTCTTAGCACAGCACCAGGAGTATCCCCACGCAGTACCACCAGGTGTGGCATAAAACTGTCCCCCATGTATATAAATATATATGTATGTGCATATATATTTATATACACCCACATAATATACATACACATATATATTAATTTATATATATAATATTTATATTTATCACTTGTATCATTTTTCTTCCCATTGTTCATCAATTTGCTCGAGTGGGCACCAGTAACATCTCCATTCATTGGGAATGAAGTCCATTATTGTAATTGTTTTGGAATAACGAATACACCATGGGCAGCTTGCCAGGCTCTGCCGTGGCTCTGGGTTCATCCCAGGGGGCCCAGTCCTGGGTTATATTTATATATAAAAATTAAAAAAAATGCAGTCGTGACGCTGGGAAACTGCCTCGCGACCAGATCAACAGAGCAAAACCAGTTCGGAGCCCAGATCGCGTGCGCAAAGCGGCCCTGGTCCACTAAAATAGTGAAACAGTAATGTCTTTTAATGCACTGCATTCCGTGAAGAGCAGGAAAGTTTGTTGGGAAGGAGATATAAAGGAAAGAAAATGACATACAGAACCCGCCAAGTGGTTTGAGGTGCGGGGGGGGGAGGGAGGTGGGGACATTGGTGATGGGGAGATGGGTTTTGGGCGGAGGGGTGCGTGTTGGAACACTGTAGAACCAAAGCTCCACATGAAGCATCTTTCAATTTTAAAAAAAAAAAGGTGGAATCTACACAAACATGTGGAAATCAGTGGTTAGGTAAGACAGAGAAGGGAACAGTGTGCTAATATTTGTCAAAAGTGATAATACCAGCCTAGAACTGAGCATTGAATATAGGAAAAAGATATACATGATAATCTCTAAATGTCTGTATTGCAATCCACAATGTGTAAGAGAGAAGAGAGAAAAGAGAGAGAGAAGAGATAAAGAACTGCCATAGAGGCAGGCTAGGGGAGGGGGGGAGGGAAGTGGGGACATTGGTGGTGGGAAATGGGCACTGGTGGAGGGATGGGTGCTGGAACACTGTATGACGGAAACCCAAACATGAACATCTTTGTAATTGTATATCACATGGCGGTGTAATAAAATATTAAATAAATAAATAAATAAATAAATAAATCTATAATGTGCACAAAAAATAAAAATGTGAACAAAAATCCCAATAGTTTGGAACAGCTATTTATTTTGTCAGATTGTGGGCCACACTTGGCAGTAATCCTAGATTACTCTTAGCTGCTCAGGGACTATGTGGATGCTGGAAATTTAATTAGGGTTAACCTGATGCAAGGCTACACCCACCTCCACCCCTACCCCGTACTATCTCGCCAGCCCTGGAGCAGAGTTAATTAGGGAAATTTTAAAAGTTGTCATTATTCTTAAAACACTAAAAATTTTTGTTAGAGGTATATTTACTTGGTTTTATCCATATAATGGGCATCAGGTCAAACAGAAGTTTAGGATGTTGTTCTGAAAGCAATCCACTGTGAAGGGAAAATTAAACAGGACATATGTTTAAAAACAGCATGAAATCTGCTTTCTAGCAATTTTTGTTTAGATATTAACTTTAAATATGAGGACTAAAGATATTCTAAAAAAAGAAATATAAAACAATTAAGGAAGAGATTGAAGAATTGAGAAAAATTATGAAAAAGTGGCAAGGACAAATAGTTTTTGCCATTTTATTTATTTTTATTGGTTTTTGGTTTTTGGGTCACACCTAGCTGTAATCAGGACTCCTGGCTCTGCTCAGTGATCACTCCTGGCAGGGCTCCGGGACCATGTAGGGGTGCAGGAATTTAATTCAGGAACGCTCCATGCAAGGCAAATGCCCTATCTGCTGTACTATTGCCCTGACCCCAGTTCCTTCCATTTTAAAGAACTATCTATGACCCTCACAGTAATTTGTTCCCACTGAGGCCTATTTCACAGATCGAAAAGTGGAACTGGGTATAGTTAAATACCTTTTCATAGAAAGATAGCTCTTAAATGCCAACTTTGGGATTCAAACATATCTACCTATCCAGAAAATCAGTTTCTATTCCCTATGCAGCATGGTTTGTGTGTAAAAGGAGGAGAGGAAAAAAAAAAAAGAAATTAAAGCTTATAGGGCCAGAGCAATAGCACAGTGGGTAGGGTGCTTGCCCCTTACACACATGGCAACCTGGTTTGACTCTCTGGCCCTATATGGTCTTCTGAGATCATTCAGGAGTGATTCCCTGAGCTCAGAGCCAGGAGTGAGCCCTGACCACTGACAGGTGCACCCCCTAAAAGAATAAGTAAGTTAAAACAAATGTTAATAAATGGGGAGAGAGAGAGAGAGAGAGAGAGAGAGAGAGAGAGAGAGAGAGAATCATGTGCCATTCTGCATCACAGGAGAGTAGATAGTGCAAGGGGATCAAAAAAGAGGGCCTCTGAATGCCAAGATGCAGCCCTGAAAGCTACTTCCCGGACACACGGTTAATTGTGAAAGAGCAGGTTTCACTGAAATAACCTTCTTCATTTTAATCTCATATACATATTTTTTTAAAAAGGAACAGCATTACTTGGCTTCTAAGCTGGAAATCTAGTATTAAGCCTAAAGATTTATGCATAATAGAGTCAAAATAAAAAATACCCAAAAAAAAGACAAAATAAAAAAATAAAAGAAAAACCTTTCCCCTTGCTGGTACAAATGGGACATTCACCCAACTGTAAACAGTGTAAAAGGGAGCTTTTCTGAGTCTGGAGATATAACCTCAGAAGAGTAGAGTTCACACCTTGCTTGGATAATGCCCAGAATTTGATCCTGGCACTTCCCACACCACCAGGCATAGCCCTGAAAGTCACAAGATCTGCCACCTAACATTGAACTATCAGGTTTATTGGCTGAATATTACTGGAAGTAGCTGTATGGGTCCTATGAAAATTAAATGATTTGGACTCCTTTTTCTAGTCATAAATCCACTGAAAAATAGCAAGTTTAGGCTCTAAAATCTACTTATCACTGCCCAAGTCTGAGAAATGATTTACAGTAAGAACTGTGATATTATTTACTAGTTTTTTTTTTGCTTTATTTGGGTCACACCCGGCGATGCTCAGGGGTTACTCTGGCTCTGCACTCAGGAACTACTCCTGGTGGTGCTCGGGGACCATATGGGGCGGGGATGGGAACCAAGCCTAGCACAGGCTGGCTGCTGAGACAAACAACGCCCTACCTCTGGGCTATCCTCCGACCCCAGAACTGTGGTATTACTTATTACTTGCAGATTGGCTAGAAAATGCTGTTCTGGGGAGTTGGGCAGACATCTTTCTTACCTTATGGTTCACCCACAAATGGCAGTTGAAGTTACTTACCTTTCTTTGTCCCAGCGTGCTCCATCAAGATACAGTCCATTGATATAAACATCATCTTCAGGTGCAGTATCAGTATAGAAGGAATAACCTCTGAACAGAAGCAACAGTAAGAGTGATATCTCCCCTTGACAACTAGGTCTTATAAAACAACACTTGCTTTTAAATATTCATTAAATATTCAGGAAAAACTACTATATAAAAGTTTGTTAAATGTAACATTTTCCGGAAAATGTCCAAACAGAATACCTGGAAAAATATTTGCTCCTCATGTTAGTTTTTAAATTCTGGTTTTTGGACTACATGTGGTGATATTAGGGTTTACTCCTGACTTTGCACACTTATGGTGCTTGGTACCATAGAGGGTACCAGGTTGACTACATGTAAAGCTAGCACTTTACCCCACTATTGAGTTTATCAAAGTCTCTCATATTATTTTCGCTGAGTTATAATCCAGCACTGGATTATTTGAGCTAAATGTTAAGAGATAAGAGCTGTGGGGCAGGAGCACTAATTCAGATGAGAGTGCTCTTGCCTTAATAGATGAACTGGTTTGATCACAGATATCACATATAATCCCCCAGCTCTGACAGGAGTGATTCCTGAGTGTAGAGCCAGGAAGTAAAGCCTGAGCATCACCAGATGTGATCTACCAAACAAAAACCAACAAGCAACAATATATGCATTTTAATAAAAAATTATCAAAGACAAATCACTTCTTTCATGAAATACAATGGATTATAAAATATTAATTTTGCATATCGTCCATGAAAAAATATGTGACTATAATTTAAGGTTTACTGTACCTCAGATTCATATCCTAATAAAGCAATAGGGATGGTATATTTCTCGCATAATTCTGCATAGCTCCAGTTAAAAAGGCTTGGGTGAAAAAGAAACCTGAGCCAGAACACATTAAACTTTCTGGGTCATGCCAGCTCTATAGGGGAAAAAAAGGTATATTCACTTGTCAGCTTATGTTTCATGTGACGTTCAATATCAGATCAGTGATATTATAGAAGAATACAAAAAGCTTAATTTTTGTTTTTTTGCTGCAGTTGCTTTAGAGCCACACTCAGCAATGGCAGAGGTTACTCTCAGCTCAGGGCTCAAAATTCACACCTAGGCAGTGCTCAGGGACTATGTGGTTTCAAGAATGATCCTGGAATTCCACATAAAGTATGTGCTCCAGGGAACTGGAGTGATATTATAGTAGGTAGGGCATTCATTTACAGCACTCCATCACCGGATATAGAGTTCCCAAGCACTGTCAGGAGTGATCAATAAACCAAGAGCCCCTGAGGGCAACCCTGAGCACCATTAGGTGTGGCTTTAAAGGGGAAAAAAAGCATATGCTCCAACTCTTTAAAAATTCTTAGTCTTATTTACTTTTATTGTTTTTGAGGTACAGGAAGAAAAGAGAGAAAATATAGAATACTCCAGGCAATTCATTTACTTAATTTGTTAATGTAAGGGCCATGATAAGGGAAGCAAAGAGGTCACAGGAAGGTTGAAAAACTCAGCAGACTGTCAGGTAAGAGGACAATGTGGGGAGAAGGAAAAGTGTTATAGTGCAATATGATTACAATTATCAATCAAATGGAATGACTTCAGAGAAGAGGAGTTAAATGTCAGACAGTAGAAAGTTTGATGTAAATTTTCTCTTAACAGCAACGAGAGGAATCAGTCCCACCGGGAGACCATCTTACTGGCACCAGGCTGAATCCCTTCAAGAGATCCAGATACTGATTCTCAAGGAATTTTAAGTAGAGCCACAGACCCAGGCAATGTAAACAGTTCCAATCAAAGTTTCAAAAATTTTGGAAAAATGAACTGAAGGGTCAAGAAGAAGTAAGATAATGTGGTAACGGGGATGTGTGGAATTTACGAGTATATGTCAGATTCGCCTTTGATAAAGTAAAGAAAAAGAATGATGGTATGTAAAGGAGGAAGTCAAATACAAGTTAGAATCATAGCCACAGGAATCACGTAGAGTGAGTAGGTCTTCCTCACGTTTACCTGAATGGATTTGCGCCTGTGGGATTTTAAAACACTCATCTTTTCCTGGTTTTAGAATAAGAGAACTAATAATTTTATTTTTGTTTTTTTTTTTTAAATTTTTTTTTATACCACCGTGAAACATACAATTACAAAAGTGTTCCATAATTGGTTCTTGGTAATACAGTATACCAGCACCCATCCCTCCACCAGTGCCCCATTTCCACCACCAATGTACCCCACCCCCTAAGCCCTCAGCCATGCCCTTAATATGAAACAGCCCCAGTTTCCTTTCTTTTTCTCTCTATCTCTCTCTCTGTCTCCACATCTCTCTCCCTCTTATTTTACACATTGTAGCTAGCCCTACAGATATTTAGGAGTTTATCACTTAAAGTCTCTTTGTGTATACTCAATGGGAGAGTTTTAATCTGCACCATTACCATTTCCACATTTAGAAGACACTGGTATCTATTTTTGGTGTTATGAATGCAGGTCATTCTATATCTAAGAATAAAGAAATTTTGGATAATGACTAATATTAGTTAAACATTTCTTTGTTTACAGATCAATTCTTTTTTTGTGAATTACCAGTAGTATCATAATAACAACTTGTTACATTCTGATCTCAGAGAACCACAAATATAGAACCTACAAAACTATTTTTTTTTTTTTGGGGGGTCCTGCAGGTGATGCTCAGGGGGGTTACTCCTGGCTCTGAACTCAGGAATTACTCCCTGTGGTGCTGGGAGTCATATGTGATGCCAGGGATCAAACCTCAGTCAGTCATGTTCAAGGCAAATGCCCAAGTACCCACTGTACTATTGCTCTGGCCCCAAGGGGAATTCTGGATTTTTTTAATTAATATTTTTTGAAATGAGTATAATTTTTTGATATCTAAAATGTTGCTGGATCACCACAAATTGTTAATAATGTCACCATCCCACCCCAGAGACATTGAAGTAAACACAGTAAATCTTTTATATTTTCATTAGTAAAACAAGTTATAGTATATTGCATACATATGACAAATTGTGTATAAATCTTTATACCTGTAAAAAACTCAATCGGGCGAGAAAATCTGTTACATTAGCACCCCAGGGGTTTAAGACTTAGGTATGATCTGCGTAGCTAAGAAATTTCTGGGGACCTTTTCAATAAACAGGCTGCCGGAAAGAGCTTCCAATGTGGCAGTCCGTACAGCCACACCATAGTAGCCTTTTCTGGGTCCGTAGAGTAGTGCTTATAGTGTTTGATTAAATGAGAATGAAAAAAATATTCTCCACTCCATATGTATATACACATGATTATAAGTACTAAATCAATATGGTCTTTGCAGAAAATACCAAAAAATTTAATTTGTGATTTTATGGTCATGTTCCTAAATGTAGTCACTAAGCAAAGTTAAATAATTTTAGATGAAATAACCCCTAGTGAACACATTTTTCATTTTTAATCCTGACATACACATGTTTTAAAAAATACAGAAATTAAGACAACTGGCACATAAAAATCTTTGCTTCTTGGATGTTATTTTTGTTAGGTACTGACCTTATTTAGACAGCAAAAGAGTTAAACATAAAGTAAATTTTGCCGGTGACACAGAAGATCAGAAAGGAGTTGTAAAGGTGTATGTGGAGATGGAGATTTTTTTTAAATAGAGAAGCATGGAGAGAGGTTGACACTGATGGTTAGGACTGGTGCTGGAATATAGTTTGCTTAAAGCACAAAGAATAACTCTAAATCATGCTGTCTTAATACAAATATAAAAATTCCAAAGGTGCATCTGAGGCTGGAGTGATCGGATAGCAGGCACAGCACTTGCCTTACCTACAACCAACCCAGATTTGATTTTTTGACAACATATATGAGTCCTCAAGCCCTTACAGGAGTGATCCGCGAGATCAGAGCCAAGAGTAAAGTCCTGAGCACAGCCAGGTGTAACCTCCACATTTCCCGTCCCCCACAAAAACAGGCATAAGTGAAGTTGTAATTTGATCTCCGGTACCTCATGGCTCCCAAGCCCAATCAGCTGTAGTCTTAGAGGAGGGCACCACTAGGCCTAAGCACTGCTGGTCCCGAGGTATCAGGCCCCCTTTTAGCAAAGAGCATCACTGGAATTGGTCCCAGATTCCCGAAGAGCATTACGGGGTGTGGCGTCTATAAGTGTTTAAAGGGTGAGCCAAGGGTTTGTTTTCTGTCGTGGGGAGCTGATACACTTTGAACTTAAGAAAGAAAAAGTACCAAGTCGTATTTAAAGGAGGCAAATAATGTAAGTTAGAGAACACTTAGAATGATTTATTAGCACAGTGAATAGGTTTTCCTTACACTAGTCAGCAAGTTCGATTCTGATACCATATTTTACACTTTGGTCTCCAGAGGTGAGCCCTGAGTGCAGGGGCAGGTAAAGTCTGAGCACCGCTGGCAGGTGGTCTAACACCACCCTCCCAAAAAAATAAAAAATCTGTCGAGGGAACGTTGCGGGGTCCCCGACAGTGTCAGGACAGAGGTTGTCTTCTACCTCCGAGGGCGCCGGGGGAGAAAGATGAAAACTCACGGAGTCCGGTGCAGTTCCCAAAAATGGCTTTCAATAGTACAAAAGCTCTTCCACAGCACTCCAATATAATGAACAAACTCTAGCTCTGGTCCGAACTTAGACCATACAAAAAGAGCCTAAGTCTCCCACCAAAGAGAGAGGATCTCACCCGAGCTGGAGTCCTACCCAGAAAGAAGGAGCACAAAGAGCCAAAGAGCAAAAGCCAAAAGCACTTGGGAGCCAAAAGCTGAAGGCTGAGGAACCAAAAGGCAAAAGGTGAAGGGGGCCTCAAGTCAGCCCCTTATATACACCAAAGTAATCCAATCGGGAGGTTTGTCATGCCAACAAAGAACCTAAACAGAGTGTAGTGCCACACCCTATTGTAGGTATAAACAAAGGTTACACCAAGGACTAATCCCGAGATTATCTCTTATGTCAAAACACTGGAGAGAGAGGGGGCTGATATAAAGTAATACATCTTAACTTCATGAGCTTCATGTAATCTAGATGGTACCCACAAGGTCCCCTTATTATTATCTGCACCAGGGTGATTCTGAGTATCTTGTTCTCATGTACTGAAAGGGTCATACTCGCCTGCTTAAGAGCAAACTAGTATGATCCTTCCTATAGTCTTCCTTTAGTCTCAGCGTAGCCAGGGTGGTAGTCTCCTGGTAAATTCTAACTGTCCCACGTTGGGTGCAGTGGGTATAAAGAAGGAGCTGTGCCCAATCTAGAAAACATAGAAGTCTTAGTAGATGTATAAGTCAGAAGTTATTCAATCCAAGGTGACTTCTGTAACTTTGCCACACCCTCTAGCAGTGTTTACATAGAAGAGAGTCTCATTAGAATGAACCTTGGCTTAAATAAGATTAAGCTGGGAGTGAGCAAAACAACAAAACTCCCAGATTAGCTAAACATGTCCTCAACAAAGAGTCACTTGATCACTAGTTCATTCCATCTTTAATTTCTAGAAAACTATGGGTTCTACCCAAAAACTGAAGACATGACTAGGTGAGAAATTTATTTAATTACCTTTTCAATGGGG
>JAJIBD010033968.1:0-47383 GCA_021461705.1 Cryptotis parvus
ATGTCAGACATTCAACCATCCAGGGGCCCACGGAGCAGAGTCATGAATGTAGACAAGCCTGTCTCCTGTCTGCCACCTGTCCATGCAGCAGGACACCGCAGCCACTCCTCCAACACCTCAAGGGACAGGTACCAGGACTCTTTCAGTGCAGTACTAAAATTTCTTTCTTTTTCGAAGCAAGGTAGCTTTTTCTAAACTTATTTAGAAAGATGTGAGGGGAGAGAGGGAGGAAAGTACATATTCAAGGAGAACACAGGCTTCTCCAGAGTAGAAATAGGCAAGCAAAGAAACAGAGACAAGCCAGCATGATACAGATTCAAGGGAGAACACCGGCATGAAGAGCTGGCTAAAAATTCTAATAAAAATATAAGAACATGGGCCGGAGTGACAGTACAGCTGGTAGGGCACTTGTCTTGCATGTGACCAGTCTCGGTTAGATCCCTGAGCACTGCCAAGAGTAATTCCTGAGTGCAGAGCCATGAGTAACCCTTGAGCATTGCTGGGTGTGACCCGAAAATCATTATGAACAATTTCAAACTTTAAAATTTTAACAATGTAATATGTTATGCCAATAAATGACATACTGACATATTTTAATGGCAAATTTTATGGCGTGGACATTTTATCTCAATAAAGCTGTTTTTCCTTTCAGTTTTTAAATTTCTGTTTGGGTTTTGATTTTGGTAGTCTTTTGGGGGTGTTTGGTTATAGATACACCCGGCAGAGCAGAAACCAGCTTTCCCCGTTGAACCCCCTGCATTCCATGGACCACGAAAGCAACTTCCGACCCGAGTCCACCATCCCCATGGAGCCTCGGAGGAGCCCAGAGAAACCCCACACCTTGCTGGCAGCAATCTTCACAATCCACACTCTGCAGCTGGTAAGATCTCCACCCAGCATATTAAACCAGTCTCCAGCCCGCAGATTAATCCAGTCTCCAGCCTGGCTTGTCAGAAACCCAGCCTACAAGGACCCACCCTGCAGAGACCCACCCTTCAGAGGAGAGTATTTCAAGCTCACGAATGCTTGAGCCTAAGACACAGATACACCCGGCAGAGCAGAAACCAGCTTTCCCCATTGAGCAAGGCCGCGGCACGCACAGCGGCCATGCAATTTACCTCCAAATTACCGTAAATATTCTACCCAACCCTCTGAGAGAGCCCCACAAAGTAATGAGAATATAGCGCCCGCATGGCAGAGCCTGGCAAGCTGTCTGATGCATGTTCAATATGCCAAATCCAGTAACAAAAATGTTTATTTTCCTGACCTCGAAAGAGCCCTTAATACGGCAGCAGTAAGAAAGGCAAACAAGCCGTGCCTGATAAAATTTCACGGCCATCCTAGGCTGCCAAAACGAAGAAGGACTAAAATGACTGTTTGTACTTTCAATGCACGTACACTGGCATCGAAGCATATATTGAGGATCTGATGGTGCAAGCAAAAAAGATTAAGTACAACATCATTGGTCTGACTGAGACGAGGAGGCGCCAGTTGCATCATGGTGTATTTGACACCGGAGAAGAATTGTTCCTTGGAACATGCGACTAAAGAGGCATCAGTGGCGTTGGTGTCCTTGTCAACACGAACATGGCCGTAAACATTGATTCATTTGAATGCCTAACAAACCGAATAGGACAATTACACTTGAAGAGATGTGGCCCATTGCCAGCAATTTCTATCTTCATTGTCTACGCACCAACATCCACATACAGAAGATGAAATTGAGAAATTCTACATGGAATTGGAGGAGTTCTATAAAAAAAGATCACACCTTCTACAAGATCATAGTCGGTGATTTTAATGCCAAGATAGGACCGAGAAGATAGGCTGAAGAACTCCACATTGGGACCCATGGCCTAGAATGGAACAAACAGGGTGAGAGACTATCTGAGTTCATCATGTCCACCAAGACCATTCATGGGAACTCACAGTTCCAGAAACCTGAAGCAAAACGTTGGACATGGGAATCTCCCTGGCGGACAGTTCCACAATGAAATTGACCACATCATCTTCAATTGACGGTTTTGTCTGACCGATGTTGCTGTCGCCCCCAAATTCCAAACAGGATCGGACCACCGCCTCCTTCGTGCAAAAATTCTACTTCCCGCAACGGGGAGAAAAGGCTGCAAAGTTTAAGAAGAGAACTCCCAGAACGACCACCAACTGGGAACTCTTTGGCACCATTGCAGCAACATGGGAAGATACCATCATTGACAACATCGATGAAGAATACAACTGACTGGTTCAGCACCTCCATGATTGTGCGAAGAATGCCGAGAGAGAGAGAAAGACACAAAAGGACGCTTTGTCTTCAGAAACTCTTGAGCTCATTTGCCAACGTGGCAAGGCGCGAGCCTCAGGAGACCAAATGCTAATGTCCAAGCTTGCTAAACGGTGCAGAGAAGCAATAAAAGAAGACCTCAAAGACAGAAGAGCAGAAATACTGGAAGATGTAGCAGAAGCCGGAAAAGCATTCGCACCGCCCGCCTGTCCTTCGCCAACTATAAGACCAAGATGACTGCCCTCCGACGCCCTGATGGATCTATCACATCTTCCAGAAAGGCAATGGAGAAGATTATCCAGGACTTCTACTCAAATCTCTTTGATAGCCACATCCACCTGCCCACATACCAAATTCCACAGGATAGATATGTCATTCCCAACATTCTCCCTTCTGAAATCCGACATGCCATCTCGTCAGTAAAGAAGGGAACAGCACCAGGCCCAGACAAAGTCAGACCCAAACACCTGAAGAATCTGTCATCGGTATTTATCAATACATTAGCTCGGCTCTTCACACGCTACCTGTCCGAATGCAAGGTGCCCTCACAATGGAAAACCAGCAGGACAGTTCTACTGTTCAAGAAGGGAGACATTCATGACATCGGCAACTATCGCCCCATCTGCCTGTTGTCCGCCATCTACAAGCTGTTCACACGAGTCATCCTGAACAGGATTAGCAGAACACTAGATGAAGGACAATCATGCGAGCAAGCAGGCTTCCGAAAGGATTCAGCACAATCGACCATATCCACACAGTAACCAAGCTCATTGAGGTTTGTAGGGAGTACAAGATGCCGCTCTGTCTCATGTTCATTGATTTACAGAAAGCCTTTGATTCTGTGGAGACTGAAGCAGTCATCAAAGCCCTAGCCAAACAGGGCGCTCAAACCCAATACATCAAGATCCTTCATGAGCTATATTACGGATTCACCACCAGGATCTCACCATTCTACAAAGAAGTGATCATTGATGTCAAAAGAGGGGTTAGACAGGGTGAAACCATTTCACCAAAACTCTTCAGCACCACCCTCGAGAACATCATGCGCACAATTAGAATGGGAAGGAATGGGAGTGAAGATAGATGGTCAGCAACTACACCACCCCCCGCTTCGCTGATGACATTGTTCTAATAACACCAAACATTAGCCAAGCGGCACAAATGCTGGCTGACTTTGACCAAGAATGAGGAAAGATAGGTCTACAGCTGAATCTGAAGAAAACTATGTTCATGAAAAATGAACTAGTTCCAGAGGCCCCATTCACTCTCAATGGAACAAACATCTCTAATGCAGCAGTTATGTGTACCTAGGTTGAGAAGTCAACATGATGAACGACCTAAAACCTGAGCTGCACAGGAGGAAGAGAGCGGCATGGAATGCCTTCAAAGGCATCGAAGAAGTAGCTAAAAGGACAAAGAACCTCCGGCTCCGGGCACATCTCTTTGACTGCACCATTCTCCCTGCATTAACATATGCCTCAGAGACCTGGGCCCTATGAAAGCAGGATGAGAATGCTATTCTGGTCTCCCAGAGAGGAATCGAAAGAGCTATGCTTGGAATATCACGCCTTACTCAAGTGAGAGAAGGAATCCGGAGTTCTGACCTCTGTCGCTATTCCAGAATCAGAGATGCTGTCCCGTTTGCCAAGGCATCGAAAATCAGATGGGCTGGACATGTAATGCGATTTGGAGACAACCGCTGGACTAGAGCCGTTACCGACTGGATCCCACAGGATGTCAAAAGATCACGTGGCCGCCCACCTACAAGATGGTCAGACTTCCTTGTCAAGACCCTGAAGGAACGGTTTGAGGCTCTTCATATTCCTGAATAAACCAGATGCCATTGGGCTACATTGGCACGTGATAGGGTCCAATGGAAATGTTACTGGCACCCGCTCAAGCAAATCGATGAATAACGGGATTCAAGTGATCAGTTGATCAAGTGAAGTGGTTATTGAGGTGGGTTTTGTTGTTGTTGTTTTTTTTAACCACACCCAGTGGGTCTCAGGGCTTATGGTTCTCTGTTCAGGGATCACTCCTGGTAGTGCTTGGAGGACTGTATATAGTGCTAAGGATCTAGGCAGGGTTAACCCTGTGCAAAGCAAGAACCTTAACTCCTGTATGATCTGACTCTTGTTTTTAAGAGGGGCCGTGGACACTGGTGGAGGAATGGGTGCTGGAATACTGTATTACCAAGAACCAATTATGAACACCTTTGTAATTGTATGTTTCACGGTGGTATAATAAAAAATTAAAAAAAAAAAAGGGGCCGTGGAAAAGGTAGAAACTATAACCTAGTAGAATGGGAGATTGAAGCAGCATATACCTAGTGGTGCTCATAAGCCTGAGGAATACTCTCAAACCACATCCCCACCTGAATGTGTGATATCTTATCCAACTTCGAGCCACATCTGTTCTTCCTCCTGTCCACAGCCAAAGTGGCAGATGATTTTGTGGTTATGGCCAAAATTGGGAGATCTGGGGCCAGAGCTATAGTATAGTATAGGTAGAGTGTTTGCCTTGCATGTGGCCAACCCAGTTTTGATTCCCAGCACTCCATATGGTCCCTTCAGCACTACCAGGAGTGATCCCTGAGCACAGAGCCAGGAGTAAGCCCTGAGCCTCACTGACTATATACCCACCCCCCACACACACACATACACACACACCCACGCAAAACTGGGATATTTGCATAAAGTGTAGATTTATTTGGACACCTGTACATAAATTCCCATTGCTTAAGTAATCCCAGTGTTTGGACTCTCAGAGGTTAAAATCGTCAAAGATTTCTCTTTCTCAGAACTAGGTGGTTAAAGGTGTGTGACTCATATTGTCAGGGACAATTTGATTTGCTTTCTTCTTTTTCTCACTGACATCATTTCCTTTCCATTTCTCAAAGGTGGTTGTAGGATTTGACTGCACAACCATCTACTGGGAAGTTAGATACTCTCTTATTTGCCTTTGGAGATCACAGTTAGAGAGACGAATCGGGGCCCCCTATGCAATCCCAGGCCCCGAGCACCACCCTCCCTCAACTCACACAAATTTGCCACTTTATGGCCTTGTGTAAAAGTGCCTTTGTGAATAAACACAAATCAATCAAATGTTCTGGAGTTGTTGGTCTTAAATATCAGTCATGCTTCATCGCAGGCATACAGGGCATGTTTCTTGCATGATATTCTCCTATAAAGACTGAAGTCCTTAGGGGAATCTTAATGAGGTGATAATGAGGGAAAGTGTTCTGGTTGGGGGCTGGTGTTCACTCTAATGTTCAAAATGGGTTTAATCTTGCATTGAGTTCCTTGCCCTACAGCTTTAAGAAGAGGGAGAGGTATTGAAGAGGCGGAGATGGTATTGAAGGAAGGGCATGTGTATAGGTGTGCATGCCATGTTTTAAATTTTGTTCCTCGCTCTGCCCTGTATTACCCTTTGGTGACTCATTTTTCTTATTCTGGTCCTAGAGCAACAGCTTCAAGGAGCTTCCGCTTCCAATAGCCAAAGCTCTTTCTGCTCCCTTCATTTCTGCTGTGTTTTCCTTTCTGCATTATGCCGTTATTGTGTTGCTTTGTTACTCTTGAAGACCTGCCATTATTTCAAAACCTTTTCTCTTTGTATGACCCACTGTGGAGCAATAGGGTGAGGGAGCTTCCTACTTTGCCATACAGATGGTCTTTATTCTCTCTTCCTCCTTTCCTGTTAGACACTTGGAATAACCAGAGAGTTAAGAAAGTTCTTTGAAATGGGAAATAACAATGTCCTCTGCCTAGTATTAACCTTTTTGTAAGAAGATTGTCTAGAAACGAAGATGGTATTGCTGATGTGATTGAATTATAACAGCATGTGAATTAAATCATGTATTTATTTTTCATTCTCTTATAACCTTATTGTTCCCCTTTGTGGACATGGGACTCTCACTTGTGCTTGTGCCAAAAAATTATATTTGTTCTGAGTCTTCACCCATTTTACTAGCAGGATTTTGGTCTTTTTTTTTATGTGATTCTCCTGTTCTAAGAATTCCAGTGTTTTCTTTGTCATCCCACAAATGAATTCCTCATTTTGGCTCTGTTGCTGCTATTTCTAATTATGTCATTCCACACCATGTAGCCATCCATCTGTCCATTTATCTATTCATTTAACAAATATTTATTTAGCAAATTAATCTATTTATTTAACAAATATTTATTGAACACGTACTGTATACTAGATACTCAACTAGATGATTTTCAAGGAATTCAGTGGTGAGTCTGGAATCTTCCTATGAGGAGTATATATAGATTATTCCAATGATAGACAGAATATTCCAATGATAGATGATCCCAATGATAGAAGGACTATTACAGTGCAGTGTCAGGTCAGTACAAAATTCATTGGAAGCACAGAAGGGATTCCCTAAGGAAATATCATCTAAGCTAGAACCTGAAGAATAAGAAAAGGAAGGATAGAAGTGGAAAGTCTTTCGGTAGGGGGAAACTCTGAGCAAAGGAAAGCTCATTTTGGGCCAGAGCAATAGCCCAGCAGGTAGGGCGTTTGCCTTGCACGCAGCCGGCCCATGCCGCCCGGGTTCAATCCCCAGCATCCCATATGGTCCCCCAAGCACCGCCAGGAGTAACTCCTGAGTGCAGAGCCAGGAGTAACCCCTGAGCATCGCTGGGTGTGACCCAAAAAAAAAAAAAAAAAAATTAAAAAAAAGGAAAGCTCATTTTGGCAGTGAGTCTCTTTCATAAACCTGATTTTTCACCTAAAAGAACAAAATTGAGAGACAATTATCTCCGTAAATTAGGACAAAAATTGCTTTAATGGTGGGTCCCTGGTTCCTCCCTTGCTATGGGAGCAAAATAATTCTTTTTTTTTAAAAATGTTTTTAATGGCAACTGGAAAGGTAGTACTGTGAATATAAGACTAACCTTGCATGTGGCTGACTTTGGCTTGATCCCCCAAGACTTTATATGGTCCCTTGAGCGGCAGCAAGAATGATCCTTTAGCACTGAACCAGGAGGAATCCCTGAACACTGTCAAGCATGCCCCAAAACAAACTAAAACTGTCTTTTCAATTAAGGTCTAAGAGTTCACAACAGTAATGCAGTCATTATTTTATAGTTGCAGATCACTGAACATATCCCTTTGTGAGTGTTTGTTTCAAGCTCGCTCCACCATTATCATTCTTACCTACTATAGAGTTGGAAGGATTGAATGGATCCTTCACAGAGTCCCCAGAATAAGAGACACTTACACATGTCGCTTTTATGACTATGAAAAGCACAATGTCATATCACACAGGGCTCGTAAGGGTGGAGGTGGGGGGTGGGGTGCGCTCTCTACAACCTTTTCTTCTTTCTTTTCTTTTTTTTTTTTTAGTAAGGACAAATAAACAAACACACCCAGGAGAGTCTGAGTCAGAGGTCTGGGATGGGTCACTAGCATCTGGGTTTTTCTAAACGCTCCGTGTTCCATCACGAATCCTGATATTAACCATGGCTGTGAATTGCTGCCTCGTTTCTTGCTTAGCATTGCCTCTTCATGGAAACCACAACTAAGAACCTAGGAACCATGATTTAAAGTCACTGTTAAACAGCACTGGTTCAGCATGCTGACGATCAGTAACCAGCCTCCCTGTGTAATTGAGGAGAACTTCTGAGTCAGGGAAAGAGGAGCTGCAGAATTTCTCAGGCTCTTCGAAACACAGTCTGCAAAAAAAAAGGTCTGGTTTGAATCAAAGTGGAACTCAGCTGTCATATTTCTCTTGAGTGGTCACCAAAACCCTTCAGTAATTGATCTAGTAAATTAGTAACTCATATCATGCCACAGCTTAAACTTTCTAGAGTTCGCGGTTGCTTGCTGAAGATATACACCTGGAAGTTGATTTTCCAACATAACCAGAAAAGGAGAGCCTCCATAGACCAGTGCAAGGGCTGAAATTTCAGCTTTCAGGGGTAAAACTCTTAAGAGTATGTTTGTAAATGGTCCCTGAATGAAGAGGGCTGCTGGCTGCTAGATTCTTACTCCCTCCCAGAAGACACTAGGTTGAAATAAGACAGAAGTTTGGATTCGTCTAGAATTGGAGGGATAGTCGCTACTTATGAATTTCTGGAGGAAATCTCAGGAGTACACAAGCCTTTCTCTCTGGAGGTAGCTTTGTTGCTCTGGAATAGACTGGGAGGAGAGTGAATGTTCTTGATTTGGTGTGAAACACTTTAGGAAAGAATAAGCCTCATCTCTAACTCTCCAAATACGGTTCAGGGAACCAGCCTGAGAAGCACCTGGAGGAGCTTGTGAAATATGCAGATACTGGGGACCATGCCAGTCTTGTTAAATCTGAATTTCTGGGGATGGGCACCCCAGTTCCCAGGTGATTTTACAGTCACAACCTCCTACCAAAAGTAGAAAATCTCTTTACTTTACTCTTATTTCATTACAGTATCTCTGTATTTAGATTGAGGTGTATGGGGAAGGGATGAATAAGGGAAGATAAGACAACTCAAAGTGACCCGTTTCTTCCTCCACTAACTTGGCTTATTGGATTTTAATTATTTTGTCCATGAATAGCTCTAATCACTTGTATCACTTGTCTTCCCATTGATCATCGATTTGCTCGGCGGGCACCAGTAACATCTCCATACGTCCTGTTACATGCTAGTGTAGCCCAAGGGCATCTGCTTGCTCCAGGAACATAAAGAGCCTCAAACCATTCCAGCAGGTCATGGGAATGAGGTCAATAAGTGTTACTGGTATTTGGCATATCGAATACGACACAGGTAGCTTGCCAGGCTCTGCCGTGCAGGTGGGATACTCTTGCAGTCACCTTTAATCTCATGGAGAGTTATAATCCTCACTAAAATAAAAAAGCAAACAAAAGGAGATCATCTCCAAGATATAGAACACTCATATAACTCAACCATAAAAAGTGAAACAGGGGCTAGAGAGATAGTATAGTGGGTGGGTGCTTACTTGCCTTGTACATAGTCAGCCCAGTTTGATCCCAGCATCCCATATGGTAGTCTAAGTACCACGGGAATGATTCCTGACCTCAGAGTCAGGATTAACCCCTGAGCATTGTTAGGCGTGCTCCTTCCCCCAAAAAAAGAAATAACCCCATCAAGAATAGACTTAAAATCTGAGTAAATAACTTACCCTAGAAGGCACATAGAAGGTGAAAAGACATTTGAAAAGAGTTCATCATCATTTTGCTAGGAAATGTAAATCAAACCACAATTAGATACCACTTCACACCTATGAAAATAGCCTATACCCCAAAGTCCAGTACTAGCAAATGCTGGCAAGGGTATAGAGAAAGAGGAACCCCAGTAGTCTTGGTAAAAATGAAATTCAGCAGTTTTTTTTTTGGAAAACAGTATGGAAATTCCCTTAAAATTTTAAAGTATGGGTGAGCAATAGCACAGTGGGGAGGGCATTTGCCTTGCATGCAGCCCACCCAGGTTAATTTTCCATGCTTTTTAAATGCAAATTTGGCAACAGAGTAATAGTTCAGAGGATAGGGCACTCACCTCACATGTGGCCAGGTTTGACCCCCAGCACCTCTTATGGGCCCAGAGCCCACCAGGAGTGATCCCTAAGCACAGAGCCAGGAATAAGCTCCTCCCCCAAATAAATAAATAAATAAATAAATAAATAAATAAATAAAATGAAAATGATGGGATTGTAGAAACAGCACAAGAACTAAAGCACTTGCCTTGCATGAGACAGACCCTCTGCTCTGCATGTGGTCTTCCAAGCACTGCTGGTGTGAACCACCCCCACCTCCAATTAAATTAATTAAATGCAAGTTTTATTTTCCTATCAGTAAAATTCACTATCTATATAAAAGATCTACAATGCAGTTTAACATCCCCAACTAGCTTATTTTTTGGACCACATGCTAACCAGGTGACATTTTCTTTTCCACATCCGGACTCCCCTCTCGTCAGAACTCCACCCAGCAGAAGAGCTGATCACAGGCCAGCTCACATGGCCGCTTCATCAATAAATGCTGGAGATCAGAAGTGACTACAAGAGTATGCCACCCGCGACAGCAGAGCCTGGCAAGCTATCCGTGTCGTATTTGATATGCCAGATACTAGTAACAATTATAGACCTCATTCCCATGACTTGATGGAATGGTTTGAGGCTCTTTATGTTCCTGGAGCAAGCAGATGCCCTTGGGCACTACTAGCATGAGACAGGACATATGGAGATGTTACTGGTGCCTGCTCGAGCAAATCGATGATGAACGGGACGACAGTGATACAGTGACAGTGATTCAGAGGGAAAAGGACATCCCTACTTGATGGAAGGAGTGGGGTGGTGTTGAACACAGGGTACAACACAAAATATGTTCCCCAAAGCTATTGTATTATCTACATCCAGCACTTTCTCAAACAAAGCAATGTCCACTCTCTTTGACCACTTGCCTGCCCAGATTTTTTTTCCCTTTCTGTTTCTAGCAAATAAGTACTTGGCTGTCAGACAAGCCAGGTTCATGCATTTTGTGACAGAGCTTTCCTAATATTCTAGTCTCTCAGGCCCCGGACATGGGGCCTCAATTGAAGTATAAAGACTTTGTCTCAAACTTAATGACATGCAAGAACCCTCTATTATTGGCCTTAAAATTTCCATCTGAGTCTTCACTCTAAGAAAGGAGACTATATCCTTTGCAAGCTGAATTCCTTGACATTTTCAAAAGCTTACAAGAAGATTGATGAAGATTGAGTAATGCATTAAATAGTCCAGTATACAGCGGTTTGGGTTTCTCACTGGAGAGTTCTTTTGCCCTATTTTTCCTGCCTGTTCAGTTTTGGACCACAGGTGCCCATTCAGTTTTGGATTTTAAATAGATTTGTTTCCCAGACCTAGGAGAAATAGGCACTGATGACAAAGTTCTTGAGAGACCCGACTAGCCTAATAGGAAGTGAGAAAAGGCTGGGGGAGAGGGAGGAGAAAAGAAAGCAGTGAAAGAGGATCCTTAGAGGATCTCTGGAGGATAAACTGATGGCCTGGCCTGTAAGGAGGCCCATGCTATGCCTCCACTCTTCCTCCGTATTCACTTGTGGCCTGGGAGGTGCAGGCTCTGGCCTTAAAAAGCAAGTTACTTAGCACAGACCCACAATCTGGGTTTGTAGCCATAGTATTTACAAGTGGGGGGAAGGTTTCCTCTTGCTTTGTTTCAGAGAACAAAGGACTATAAGACACCCTGTGCTAAGGCAACAGGGGAAGAAAATCCAGTTCCACCTGGTTCCTCCTTGAATGGGCTCCCACCCCTTTCTGGGGCAGGTGGGGCAGTGAGAGCCCCTAACCACTGACTTGGAAGGGAAATCCTCGAGTCACCTGATCCAGCTCTCAGAGTAGCGCCTACCAGGAACCAGAAGGTGCAATCCAGGGAGTTAACTCCTTTGTTCACATGGACAGAGTGAAAACCCTTCTGGCACTCAGAGGAAATGTTTATGGACTTGAAAAAAAGATGACACTAGCCATAGGTGGGGATGGTAATAATACTGGTTGTGGTTATGCTAACGATGAGGACGGTGGTACTAGTGGTGATGAAGACGACTGTCATAAATCGTTCCCATGTGTTAATCCGTCACTATGCAGCAAGCTCTCTGCCCTGTGCTTTATAAGAATGATTTTGTTGCAGCCTCACCAGAGGGAGGTGGATGCAATTATTATCCCCATTTTACAGATCAAGAAACTGAGTGTCAGAAAAGCTAAGATTCTTTTTTATCTATCTATCTATCTATCTATCTATCTATCTATCTATCTATCTATCTATCTATCTATCTATCTATCTATTTATTTATTTGTTTGTGTGTTTGTTTTTGCTTTTGGGTCACACCCAGAGATGCTCAGGAGTTACTCCTGGTTCTGCACTCAGGAATTATTCCTGGAGATGCTCAGGGGGACCATATGGGATGCTGGGGATCGAACCTGGTTGGGCCATATGCAAGGCAAATGTCCTCCACTTGTACTATGGTTCCAGAAGATTCTTTTTTTTTTTTTTTTTTGCTTTTTGGGTCACACCCAGCGGCGCTCAGGGGGTTACTCCTGGCTCTGCACTCAGGAATTACTCCTGGCGGTGCTTGGGGACCATATGGGATGCTGGGGATTGAACCTGGGCCGGCACAGGCCGGCGGCGTGCAAAGGCAAGCGCCCTACCCACTGGGCCATCGCTCCAGCCCCATGGTTCCAGAAGATTCTTGTGCAACTAGTCTACCTGTCTCTCTGATGCTTTAGCCCATGGGGTTATGAAATTAAAGTTCTCCTTTTGCTTTTATACATCCCATGGGGCTCATAGCTGTGTACTTCTGAGTCACGTGAGCTAGAAATTACTGTGATGTGCCATGAGTGGTCCCCCTGCTCTGATTAGACTTTCTTGGTTCTGGACAGGATTTTATGGAAGCTTCTAACTGGTTAAACAAAGGAAATGCAAACTGGGGAGCTTCTTTTTATTTTTTTGGTCCAGTGTTTTGAGGACACCCAAGGATTAAGGAGCTCTTCAACCTTGAAGACCCAATGGCTCAAGATCCCAGCCAGTATGAAAAGACAGTGAGGGGGTGTGGATATGCGGGCAGAGAGGAACACAGGAAGCGTGGAGGGAAGCTGGGAGAACCACAGAGACGATGGCGGCTCTGAGCATCTTGTACCTGTTTTAAAACCTGGTTGCAGGGGTCGGACCAATCATGCGGCGGGTCTGTGCTGGCCGGGTTCGATCCCCGTATGGTCCCCCGAGCACTGCCAGGAGTAATTCCTGAGTGCGGAGCCAGGAGTAACCCCTGAGCACTGCTGGGTGTGACCCAAAAAGGAAAAACAACCTGGTTGCAAATTCTTTAATGCTTTTGTCATCAAAAGGTAGGTGGTTTATGCTTAATAAAACTTGTTGCTTATATGTAATTCATAGTTTCATAAGCATTTAACAATGACATAAAATTGTACACACAGTAAATCTCATTTAGCTCTTTATAAAATAATTCATTTTCTTTTGTTTTTGGGCCACACCCAGTGGTGTTCAGGGTCTTCTCCTAACTCTCTGCTTAGGAAATCATTCATGGTGATGCTTGAGGGACCATATGGGATACCAGGAATCAAACCCAAGTCTTCCATATGCAAGGCAAGCACCTTGCATGCACTATCAAGTACTATTTTGTTGATCCCAAGAAAAAGAAAAGAAAAGAGAAAGAAAGTGATAAACTTAAGTGATAAACTTAAGTGATAAACTCTAAATATCTGCAGGGCTATCCACAATGTGTAAAAGAAGAGGGAGAGAGATGCAGAGACAGAGAGAGAGAAAGAGAGGAACTGGGGCTACCTGCTATTGAGGCAGCCTGGGGGGGGTGGGCAGGAGGGGTGGGGGTACATCGGTGGTGGAAATGGGGCACTGGTGGAGGGAGGGGTGCTGGAATACTGTATTACCAAGAACCAATTATGAACACCTTTGTAATTTGTATGTCTCACGGTGGTATAATAAAAAAAAAATTTTTTTAAAAAGAAAAGAAAAAGAGAAAGAAGGGCCAGAGAGATAATTCAGGAGCAAAGGTAGGTGTTTGCTTTGCACATGACTTCTGTTCAATCCCCAGTACCTTGTGTGGGCCCCAAGCACCAAGAGAAGTAAGCTCTGAGCACCAATGGTTATGACCCGAGCTCTCCTCTCTCCCCACTAAGAGATAGGGATTCATGTTCCTCCGCCCTGAACCTGGGTGGAACGGTAATACTTCAGCCAATAAAGCACAGTGGGAGGCTGGTTCCTAAGGAGTGATGCAGTTGTTTTTTATGGACTCAAGTATGAATCCACACCGGAAGAAGTACATTCTGTTCTATGGTGGCTCCCAGCTGAGCCCAGCCTTCTCCCATCCTCACTCAGGTAACCAGATAGGTGACTGTGATTAAGATCCTATCAGTGAGCCAAATACTGCCAGCTGCCCTTTATAGATGTCACATGGAACAGAACAATCACCCAGCCAAATCCTGTCTGCAAGATTTATTATCTGATTAGTAGGTAGACAGGAGTTATGCTGATTTCTGGCTTGGTAATTGAATTAGTCAATGGTGTCTTTAAGAAAACAACTGGAGAAGTAGATTGGTGGTGAACCATGTGTCCTGCATGCAGGAGGCCAAGAGTGGATTGCCCAGCACCATTCCATATGCCTAATGCAACACTGCTGTGTATGATCCCAGCACCCCCAACCAACCGGGTACAAGCATCGCAAGCAAGTATACTTGATCCCTGGTCATTGCTACAACAAAGAGAGGAAATGGAGGTGAGATGGATTATTTCAATTTTGTTTGTTTTTCTGAGTCACACCTGGCAATACTCAGGGGCTACTCCTGGCTCTGTACTCAGGAATTACTCCTGGTGGTGCTTAGGGGACTATATGGGATGCAGAACCCAACCAGGTTGGCCACATGCAAGGCAAATGCCCTCCCTGCTGTATTATCACTCTGGCCCCTCCATTTTTCGTTTTATTATCCTTACCCTACTAATTCATCCTTTCTGGTGAGATAATCCTAAATGGATTGCTATAATATGGGTACTCTAATACAAAAAAAATAGATGCCATTGGGCTACATTGGCACATGATAGGGTCCAATGGAAATGTTACTGGTGCCCGCTCGAGCAAATTGATGAATTATGGGATTCAAGTGATCAATACAAAAAAAATAGCATCCAATCAGCAATCCTTGTGAATATTAGGATTTTAAACTCTTGTATTTCTCAAATGATTAAGGAAAACTTTGTTAACCTCCCCAACAGACACACCCTCCTGTCTTATTTTCCAAGGCCAAGCCACTCATTTGACAAGAATGAGACCTCCATGATTGTTTTTAGTGGATTCAATGTCCAAACCCTAAAGCTGAAGAAGAGTCCACCCTTCCCAACAGGCTGCAATCTCTGGGGTACGGTAAATAAAACCAGGATGCTCTGAGTCAGGAAGAGAGGGGGGCTATGAGCAGACAGCCAAAACGTTCTCCCCCACCCCACTCCACTGCTTATTCAGCAGACCCTCTGCTGCTGATGTCATCTTATCCTGCGGGGGGAGGGAACTGGCCACAGCTTGAGGTTCATCATGAACTTGGTTGGTGTAAAAGACCGTTCTGGATGATAAGAGATCGAAACTGAGAATGGAAGAGAGAAAAACAAAAGATTGGGTAGAGGTTTTTTTTTTTTTTTTTTTTTTTGCTTTTTGGGTCACAGCCAGTGATGCTCAGGGGCTGCTCCTGGCTCTGCACTCAGGAATTACTCCTGGTGGTGCTCTGGGGATGATATGGGATGCTGGGGATCAAACCCAGCCGGCACTGGCTGACCGCGTGCAAGGCAAACGCCCTACCTGCTGGACTATCGCTCTGGCCCCGAGATTTATTTTTAGTTTTTAATTGTTTGGGCCTATACCAGGCTGTGTCCAGGGCTTAGCCCCTGGCTCTGAACTTAGGGGGCCTGGCAGCTTCAGGGGAACATAGAAGATGCTGGAGAAGGAACCCGGGTCAGCCAGATGCAAGCAAGCATGGTTCTGTACCTACCACTATACTATCTCTCTGGCTCTTGGATAGAAATTTAAATGTAAAGGGGCCGGGCGATAGCCCAGCGGGTAGGGCGTTTGCCTTGCACGAGGCCGGTTTGTGCCGGCCTGGGTTCGATCCCGGCATCCCATATGGTCCCCGAGCACCACCAGGAGTAATTCCTGAGTGCAGAGCCAGGAGTAACCCCTGAGAACCGCTGGGTGTGACCCAAAAAAAAAGAAATTTAAATGTAAAGTGGCTAAAACCTTAGGGCAGAACCCAGCCCTGGAACTAAGGACTTGATAAGGTAAAGGGAGCAGATTTTAAAGCAATTTTCATTTTTCCTCTAAACAAGTCATTTTTGTTCGTTAGCTAGTTAGTTTTTGTTAGCTAGCTAGTTTTGTTAGTGAGCTAGTCCGTTTCTCCCATTTGCCTTCCTTCACTGTCATTTCTGTGATGAACAGAGCTTACATACATGTGTGTCCAGAGTGTATCCAGTGGGGTTGTGCACACTTGGTCGAGGTTGCCCTTCTTGAACTGTGGTGCTTGAACTTGTACTGGGGGCCACACTCATTTAGTTGTGGGGCTCAGGTACGGTCTGGGTGTAGAGCTCATTGTTAATCACGGTAGGGTTCACACAGGGCTTGCCAGGGATTGGACTTTGTGGCTATGGTTTGCACATGTTTTAGTGATGCTCACTGGGTCCCAACACTTTATTGTGGTGCTCACATACTGGCTCCAGTGCAAGCAGCAAGCACGCATGGCTCCCAGGAGCATGGATAGCAGAGCTGCCAGTATCGAGTCCAGCACATGTGGTGACGCCAGGGACTGAATTCAAGACCTTCTGCATGTAGAGCAGGCATTCCAAACCACTGACCTAGTCCCTCAGGCCCCTCCTGTTCACTTTTTGTTGGTTTGCTTTGCTCCGTAAGTGCTAGGGGTAGAAGCCAAGGTCTCATACATACAAAGCATCACTCTAGCTCTGAGCTATATTCCTAGCCCAATTTTCACTTCTAATATCTCTGAACTATTCTGGGTTCTGAGTTAGGCCACAAATAGGCTCAAAATGTGGGGAATTAAGGCATTTTGGGGTGGTTTTTTTGTTTTGTTTTATTTTGGGGGTCATACCTAGCATTGCTCAGGACTTCTTCCTGTCTCTGTGCTCAGGACTCATTGCTCACAGAACTCACTGTATCACTGTCTTCCCGTTCATCAGCGATTTGCTCGAGCGGGCACCAGTAACATCTCCATATGACCTGTCTCATGCAAGTAGAGCCCAAGGGCACCTGCTTGCTCCAGGAACATAAAGAGCCCCAAACCATTCCATCAGGTCGTGGGAATAAGGTCTATAATTGTTACTGGTATTTGGCATATCAAACACAACACAGGTAGCTTGCCAGCCTCTGCCGTGCAGGTAGCATACTCTTGTAGTCATCTCAAAATCCAGGGTTTGTTGATGAACCGCGTGGCCACATAGGACCGCGGGAGCCGGGTTGTGATAGGCTGGTCTGCAGGGTGGAGTTCTGAGGAGAGTGTGATAGGCTGGTCTGCATGTGGAGAAATGGAGGCCCTCATGGAATGGGGGTCGTCTGGCTTGTTGTGAGGCTCTGGGGCGGATTAAAAAAAGACTGCTGCAGGATGCATCTCGATGAGCCGGGCTGTGATAGGCTGGTCTGCTTGGTGGAGTGCCCACAGAACTCAGGGCATCATATATGCTGCTGCTGATACATCCTGGGTTGGCTCCATACCAGGCAAGCACCTCACCCACCGAACTATTTCTCTGGCCCTATGAGTTGAGTCTATAAGTGGGACAAATGGTCTTAACCTTTATAGACCTTTATTTTTAGTTTTTAAAGTTTTAGTCTTTTAAAGAACCTACCATGGAGGTGGGCTGGGGAAGGGGGAGGGAACCGGGATGTTGGTGGTGGGAGATGGGCACTGGTGGAGGGACGGGTGCTGGAACACTGTATGACCAAAACCCAAACATGAACTTTTTAATTGTATATCTTTTTATTTGTATATCTCACGGTGGTATAATAAAATACTTAAAAATATATATATATATATATATATATATATATATATATATAAATACCCTATTGTGAACAATTGTGCCCCATGGTAATAAAATAAAATATGGTTGCCATTTGAAAAAAAAATAAATAAATAAAGTTTTAGTCTTTGAAGAATGGGAAGTTCGATTTTTCTGGCCCCATTTTCTTTTACAACTGAGTGCTGGATAGCCCAGAGGCCTCTGGACAGTCTCTCTGAGCCTCTGGATTTAGGTATTTGGAATCATGTTACTGACCACTTACCTGGCTCTTCCTTCTCGTGTACTATTTAGTTTGTTTATTTGGTTTTTTTTTTTTTTTTTTTTGATTTTAGGCTACACCTGACAGGGTCAGGAGCGAAACCTCGTTCATTGTTTGGGGTCTCTCCTAACAATGTTTGGGGAGTCTAAAGTTCAGGAGATCTAGCCCAAGTCTCCCATGTGCAAGGTATGAGCTCAGGTCCTTTGAGCCTCTCCCCAGCCCCTGATTCCTGATTATTATAGTTATAATTTACGTTAGTGTGTTTATAAGTGTATTTGGGCCAAGATAGTAAGCCTAGTTTATATACATATATTTATACATATAAATGTATATGGGCCAAGATAGTACAGTGGGTAGGGCACTTGCCTTGCATGTGGCAGACCCTGGTTTGAATATGGAGTAAGTTCCCCTGAGATATCACATAGAGTACCCTGATCATCACCAGCCCTGATCCCTGCACACAGAGCCAGCAATAAATTCTGAACACAGGCAGGTATGCAACCCTCTCCCAAAAAGAAGTATATAGTCCAATTATATAGTCTAATTATAGGTGGATATGCACATAATATACATACAGAGACAGAGAGAGACAGAGATGTGGGCATAGCCCCCAAAGCCTGTCTCTCAACCCATGTAAGCACCACAGGCAGCAGACTGGTGTGTATTAGGTTTGCTCATCAAGTTCTCTCGGTGCTTAGGAAATCCGGTGTAGTAATAGTTCAGAAACAATTGAATGAAAAGTGACCTGGGTGCCAGGGCTAGATTTGGGCATCCCTTGTGCTGGGCATATCTGTGCTTAGATCTGGGTTAGCCCTGGGGAAATTCAGAGAAAGGTGCTTCTAAGTTTGATGCCGGAGCAGCAGATTAGGTCTATTTGGGGGCCTCCCCGAGTTGATCGCTATAGAATGAATCCCTCCTGCCTCGCTCCCACGGACCTGCTTACAGATGCTAATGAGTTCATTTCATTGATCTCCACAGAGCAGCCCAGGTAACTCCAATCTCCCAAAGGGAATTAGGGGACTTGGACTGCGGTGCAAATACAGAGCTAATGAATAGTTTCCAGGTGGGAGCCTGCCCCGCCTACCGCTCCTTTGTTAGCCAGAGGGGGGTGGGGGAGAGGGGGGGAGACCTCCAACCTGTTCTGACTTTGCACCAGGATTAACAAAACACGCTCTGCGAGGTGACGGCGTGGATTCCATCAGCCAGCAAAGGCATTCGAGTCCTGGAAGCGTAAACCCGAATTATGGAGGAGGGGACACGGGGGTAGACTCAATAGTGGAGATAGCAAAGAAGTTCCAGCAAGCCTATGGGATGGGTGGGAAAAAAAAACCCTTAACTAATTTTGCTGTGAAATTAAAATTCCATGACACATTTGTTCCCAGCATGTAGAAGACTTACAAACCTCTGTGCAAAAAAGAGACAATGAAAGGGAGAGAAGCCAGGGGGAAGCCTGGACTCTCATGTACGGCTGCAGCTTCCGACGGCCTCGGAGCACCCAGCCGGGTCGGTCCCAGGGCAAGTCTGCGCACAAACCTCCTCTTCTCCCTCCCCCCCCGCGCGGCTAAATTCTCTCCCTTTCGTGTGCCCTGGTCCCTCCTTGTGGTCTCGAGGAGGGTACAGACACCTTCTTCAAGCTTTTCCTTTTTTAAAGCATTAAATAAAACATGCCGGATTGATTGCAGACTTCCACTGCTGACGAAGACAGTAACAAGGATCTGATTTGCCCTGCAGCCTGCTGCAACTGAAAAGTCAAAGTCTACCCCCCAAAAATCGTTTCAAAATATTCACTCTTGGTCAACAAAAGCAGAGAGATCCCTGAGCGATGGGAAACGAACAAGATGAGCTCTAGGATGTGCCCAGCTTCTGCCGGAAGGGTTTCCAGAGTAGAGGGAAAGAAGCCGGGAGAGGAAGGAAGGCTGGAGGGCCTCTGTGTCTGGAGTGCGCAGAGCGCAATGCCGAGGAGGGAACCGGCAGAGAAGGCCTCCCAGGTGCTTGGCCGAGCGCAAACACGCAGCACATGTTTGCACCCGCCAGGAAAAGAACCACCCGAAGAGCGAGAGGAAGCAGTTCGCAGAGCTCACACAAGGTCAGAAGCATTCCTCTTCTTAAGACACAGCGCTGTGATTTGTGTTAAGCTGCATTCAAGTGTGCACTACCCGTGGTACGCGCCTGTGTCCACGTCTTAAGCGAAGAAGAAAGGTCACAGAGCCAAGGGGCCCTTCAGTGGTTTTTATCAAAGTCAGGGGGGTAGCTAATGAGCTCTGTATTGGCCACGTAGTCCAGTCCCCCCACCCCCCACCATATTTCTTGATGATCTGGCTCAGTCAACAGGGCTTTAAAAACAAGATGGAAAAAAAAAACAAATTGATTACAAATAATTGAACCATGACTTGGAACAAAGCTCAGGCATATTTAGAATATTTATCATAAAAAAAATATGGAAAGATAGTTCAGGGAAAGGGGGATAATACTAAACACGGACAAGATCCTGAGTTTGATCTCTGCACCCCACGGCCCACAAGGGTCGGGTCCAAAATAGTTTCTTAGATTTGCAAAAAAAAAAAAAAAAAATCACCAATGAACCCACACTACAAAAGAAATGTTAAAGGAAGACATCCATGAAGAGCAATCACATGTGTTGGAAAACCAAATTCTCACAGAGAAATGAAGAGCACCAAATTCTCACAGAGAAATGAAAAGTATATATATACTCACAGACATGGGACAGAGCTGCTACCGGTGCTCCCTGTGCCCAGCAGCTCACAAGGCACCCAGGAGGGATGGTCGGTTCTAGCCCTGGCCGCCACCCAGCAGAGCTTGGCAAGAAACCAGACAACCCCCACTCCATGAGGGCCGCCATTTTCCACATCCGGACTTCCCTCTCGTGAGAACTCCACCCAGCAGAAGAGCCTATCACAGTCCGGCTCGCATGGCCACAATAAATACTGGAGATCAGAGGTGACTACAAGAGTATGCCACCTGCACAGCAGAGCCTGGCAAGCTACCCGTGTTGTATATGATATGCCAAATACCAATAACAATTATAGACCTCATTCCCATGACCCGATGGAATGTTTTGAGGCTCTTTATGTTCCTGGAGCAAGCAGATGCCCTTGGGTTACACTAGCATGTGACAGGACGTATGGAGATGCTATTGGTTCCCACTCAAGCAAATCAATGAACAACGGGAAGATAGTGATACAGTGATATAAGTAAACAAGGCATTTTCTTTTCTTTTTTCTTTTTCTTGCTTTTTGTGTCACACAGGGCAATGCTCAGGGGTTTCTCCTGGCTTTGCACTCAGGAATTACTCCTGGTGGTGCTCAGGGGACCATATGGGATGCCAGGCATTGAACCCAGGCCGGCATGGGCCGGCCATGTGCAAGGCAAACGCCCTACCTGCTGGGCTATCGCTCTGGCCCCTGTCTTTTTATTTAAATATGCTGGAAAATAGTTGACAGCTTAAATTTAAAAAAGCTGGAGGTGGAG
Organism: Cryptotis parvus; assembly: GCA_021461705.1. NCBI lineage: Eukaryota > Metazoa > Chordata > Mammalia > Eulipotyphla > Soricidae > Cryptotis > Cryptotis parvus. The sequence goes on from JAJIBD010033968.1 coordinate 21,562, forward strand.
AGATAGTATGGTTGGTGGGATATTTGCTTTGCCTGCAGCAGACACAGACTCAATCCCTGGCCTCACATATAGTCCCATAAGCCCACCCAGTAGTGATCCCTAAGCTTACAGTCAGGAGTAAGCCTTAAATACTGCCACTTAGGGCCACGACACAAACAAACAGGAAAAATAAATAAATAGATAAATAAATAAATAGATAAAAGCACAAATACTAACAATGCATGGGGGAATATAATGTGTAATAATAAAGTAAAAATAAAGGCTAGGGGCCCGGGGCGATAGCCCAGCGGGTAGGGCGTTTGCCTTGCAGCTGCCAGCCCATGCCGGCCCAGGTTCTATCCCCAGCATCCCATATGGTCCCCGAGCACCGCCAGGAGTAATTCCTGAGTGCAGAACCAGGAGAAACCCCTGAGCATTGCTGGGTGTGACCCAAAAAGCAAAAAAAATAAATAAATAAATAAATAAAAAAATAAAGGCTAGATGAGGAGCAATGGAAGAATAATTTAAATTGTTTAACCATACATAAAGAACAATATCACTTGTAGATAAGCTATGCTATATTAATGATACATATTATAATCCCTAAAATAATCAGAAAGATGCTACAAAGAATTAGAGTTAATATATAGAGGTCATAAAATGAAGTCACATAAATATTAAATTAAACCAAAAGAAAATGAAAAATAAAAATATAGGGCCTGCAGAGATAGTTCAATAAGCTGAGCACATGATTTGCATGCAGGAGACCTGGGTTTGTTACCTGGCACCATATGGCCCACCACGCACCACCAGGAGGAAACCCTGAGCTGGGAGTAGCCTCCAAACATTACTGCGTGTGATCTAAAAACCAAAACTTGAATATCAAGAAACATACATAACAAGTAGTATGGATTTTTTTTTCAATACCCGGCATCCCATATGGTTCCCGAGCACCACCAGGAGTAATTCCTGAGCATTGACGGGTGTGACCCAAAAAAGCAAAAAAAATACTCACTTTTGACTTGTCTTCCTGTTGTTCATCGATTTGCTCGAGTGGGCACCAGTAACATCTCCATACGTCCTGTGGCATGCTAGTGTATCCCAAGGGCATCTGCTCGCTCCAGGAACATGAAGAGCCTCAAACCATTCCATCAGGTCATGGGAATGAGGTCTATAATTGTTATTGGTTTGGGCACATTAAATACGGGTAGCTTGCCAGGATCTGCCGTGCGGGTGGTATACTCTTAGTAGTAGGCTCTCATCTTGTGATTTACTGATTAACCACAATAGGGAGAGATAGCTTTTCTCTTGGGTGGAGCTCTGACAAGCTGTGGAGCCCGGATGTTGAAAATGGTAGCCCTCATGGTGTGGGGGTTCCTCTGGCTTCTTGAGAGGTTCTATTGGGATGGCGGGCCAGGGCTAGAACCCACCTCCCTTCCCGGGCACCTCATGATCAGCTGAGCACAGGGAGAGCCAGTAGCAGTTCTGTCCCGTGTGTCCGAGTCCATTTATTGCCGGTTATTATTTAATTGGAAACTAATCTCCATGAAACAATTTAAGTGGTAAAGAAAATGTGAGTAAAGTCATTAGTTACAGTGATTGATATGCAACAAGTTTCCAAAGAATTTCTTTTATAAAACAGTATCAGATATTATGGGTAGATTTTATATCACAAGTGACTGTTGGTAGAGTCAGACATACTTAAAAAAGTAAATAAAAATAAATAAATAAACAAGAAAACTGGAGTAACTAAATTAGCATCAAAACAGATTTGCATTGGGTGATAGCACAGCGGGGAGGGCATTTGCCTTGCACACGGGCCCACCAGATTCGATCCCAGCATCCCATATGGTCTCCCCAGCACTGCCAGGAGGAATTCCTGAGTGCAGAGCCAGGAGTAACCCCTGAGTGTCACCTGTGTGACCCAAAAAGCAAAAATACATAAATAAAAATAAAGTTACATGAACTAAAGGGGAAGAATCCTACTCCAACATATCATATTAAAAAAACATTTGCATTTACTACAAGAAAAAGAATTTTATCAGAAATACAGTTTATTTCAGAATTGTATTTCATATATATTAGAAAAGCAAAACCAGAAATTGATATGTAAAGAAATACCACTTACAATAGTGTCAAACTATATGATGTGGACTAGTACCAGTATGAAATACTTAGATATATATCTGACAAATGTATAAGATAAATACTCTGAAAAGACAAAATTTTAAATGAACAAATGGTCTGACTCCCCATCTGCAGGCATGAGCTGTCTGGTTAGTTCCTTCCCAACTACACAGTATAGAAAGAGGGAGAAATGAGACTGAGCTGACAGCTCAGGACCCCAACAAATAAGACTCCAGCCAGAAAAGAAGGCCAATAGCAGCAGTCATAAATCATATGACGTACATGTATGCTTGATGCATTGTGATGAAAATGCACTCTACCTCTGTGGTGTTCCTCCCTAAAACCCTATCTCCAACCTTCTGAGGGAAATGTCAGTACACTTTCCAGCAGCAGGACACATCATCCAAAATGCTTGTTATGTACAGCTATAAAGGCCTCCACAGCAAGGAACACCTGAGGAATTGCCACAGCTAAGAGCCTAAGGAGACAGGACAATGAAGTTTAGTGTGTCTTGGGCGTGATCCTGGAACAGAAAATGAACCTTAGCTGAAAAACAAGAAAGCGGAAATAAACTATGAACTTTAACAATATGAACGTGGATTCATCAATGATTCCAAATATCATCCTAATATAAAATACTAACAATAAAGGAAACTGAAAGAGGCCTGGGTATCTATGTACTGACTCCTCACTTCTGCAAACCAACCTGAAACTATTATAAAACTTAAAGTCCATTTAATAAAACACTATAAAAGGCTTAAACAAATGAAGAGATTTACCATGTTAATGGGTGGAAGACTCAGTTTTGTTAAGATGGCAGTTCTCTCCAAATTCTTTTACGGAAGATAAGTAAACTATTGACTAAGAGGCAGCCAAATCCATTCCCAATCTGTTTGTATAAAAAGCTTTTCTTGTTTTGTTTTGTTTTATTACTTTTGTGAGGAGGAGATATTGGGCCATACCAGGCCACACCATTGCTCAGGGGGCTGCTTTTTGGCTTTGTACTAGCGGAATTGCTTCCATAAAGTGCTGGGGTTGAATCAGCTTCCCACACATAAAGCTTGCTTTGTATGCACTCATCAAGCTGAGTTATTTTCCTGGCCCTTGTGTGTGTGTGTGTGTGTGTGTGTGTGTGTGTGTGTGTAAGTGAGAGAGAGAGAGAGAGAGAGAGAGAGAGGAAGAGAGAGGATCGAACCCAGGGACTTCCATATGCAAGGATACATCCCAGCCCCAAAGAATAAATTTGAAGGACTACCACCATTTGACAGCAAAACCTGTAAAGTTGTAGTCATTGAGACATTATTATTAATATCACTATCACTATCTTCCCATTAATCATCTATTTGCTAGAGCGGGCACCAGTAATATCTCCATAAGTCCTGTCTCAAGCTAGTAGAACCCAAAGGCATCCGCTTGCTCCAGGAACATAAAGAGCCTCAAACCATTAAATTAGGTCACGGGAATGACCTAATATAAATGTTACTGGTATTTGGCATATCAAATACGACACGAGCAGCTTGCCAGGCTTGCCATGCAGATTATTAGTATAAATATAGATAAATTAAAGAAGAGAATGGAGGATCTAGAAATATATTCACAGGTATAAAATACAATAAATACAAATGAATTAACTTTCTATAAAAGGACAAAGGCAATTTAGTGGAAAACACATAATCTTTTCAAGAAATGGTGCAAAAAATTGGTTATCTGTAATTTTTTAAAAATGAATATATAGTGGCCAGAGCAATAGTCCAGCGGGTAGGACGTTTGCCTTGCATGCAGCTGACTTGAGTTTGATACCTCGGCATCCCACATGGACCCCAAACACTGCCAGGAGTAATTTCTGAGCACAGAGCCAGGAATAACCCCTGAGTATGACCCACAAAAGCAAAAAAGAAAGAGGGGAGGGATATATGTGTGTGTGTGTGTGTGTGTGTGTGTGTGTGTATATTGTTTGTGTGTGTGTGTGTGTGTATATCACTTGTATCACTTGTCTTCCCATTGTTCATCGATTTGCTCAAGTGGGCACCAGTAACATCTCCATTCATTAGCAATGAGGTCCATTATTATTACTGTTTTTGGCATATTGAATACACCACGGGTAGCTTGCCAGGCTCTGCCATGGCTCTGTATTTGTCCCAGGGGGCCAGTCTGCTGTAAGGCTAGAAACATTCTCATCTCCTTCCTTTTCTCCACCTAAGTGGATAGAGTAATTTGTAACAGGACAGGTCTTCATGTCCATTGAGTACTGAAGAGGGTAGTGGGGTTCATGAAATGGTCCAGGATGAGGTTTAGGATTTAGGTTGGAGTTTAGGTTTATGGGCTAATCTGGTCTCTTTCTGTTCTTGCATTGATCATCTGAATTTCTGGAATGTGGTTGGTTTCTACTGATTAGATGTACCACCATAGGAAGAGCCAGTAGCAGCTCTGCCCCGTGTGTCAGTGTTTCTGGATAACAGCCTACAGTCCCTGAGCAGTTTGTGGGTGGGTCCCAGAAAGGACAGAGGACAGAGGTGGGGGAGAGGGACCCCAATTCCATCTCCAAGGAAGTCCAGTGACTTTAGCCACTGAGACCCACATACCTGGGCTTGAAACACACACACACACACACCCCATATCTTGCTTGCAAAAATTAAGTCATCATCAAAATGAGTTTTGATGGGCTGGACATGTAATGTGATTTGGAGATGACCGCTGGACTAGAGCTGTTACTGACTAGATCCCACGGGATGTCAAAAGATCACGTATCTGCCCACCTACAAGATGGTCAGACTTCTTCGTCAAGACCCTGAACGAACGGTTTGAGGCTCTTCATATTCCTGAAGCAACCAGATGCCATTGGGCTGCACTGGCACGTGATAGGGTCAAATGGAAATGTTACTGGTACCCGCTTGAGCAAATCGATGAATAACGGGATGTCAAGTGATCAAGTGATCATCAAAATGAGTATATATATATATATTACATATATATATATATATATATATATATATATATATATATATATATATATATATATATATATATGGGAGGGCAGGCTAGAAAAAAAAAGAGTCTGCCATAGAGCCATGTTTGAGTGAGGGCTGGGAGGAAACAGGATATTGATGAAAAGTGAACACTGGTGAACGGATAGGTGTTGGAATACTGTCCACCTGGTACTCAATTAGGAATAACTTTATAATTCACAGTGATTCAATAAAAAGAAAACATTAAAAAAATATGAACAAAGCCAACAATACAGGGGAAATATGTGGTAAACTCACCCATCTGATAAAAGCACGAATGTATCCAAGCTCAATAATGAAAGGCAATCACATAGAACATGAGCAACAGAATGAGAGCAGACGCTGAGCCAAAGAAATCACATGGATTGAAAAGAAGCTCAATATGATTAGTCACTTAGGGAAATGCAAATTTAACCCACGGTTTATGAAAAGCAGGAGAACAGGTCCTCACAAGGTAATAACTGTAGGCAAACCCACAGTTAGAATGGGTGACACTAGGAAACTTGTCCATCCCCATGTTTATGAGGAAGGGGGCACTGTAGATAGGCATTGTGATCACTTAGGAACAAAACTTTGCAGTTCGTATGAAGTTGAACAGTGTGTGCTACCTGTTTGTTGCAGGACTCCTCTAAGAGCCTCTGCATCTGCTCTGGATTGCCTCCTGCAAATCACTTTGTAGATAAGAGGGTAGTCTAAATGTGGCAGTTTATCTAACCATGTATTCTGTACTAGCTGATATAAATATTCTCTCATGCTACCACAATCATCATGGGACTAGCTAGATCTTACCAGCATATTTGCCTGGCTACGTTGGATCTCTAAGTAATTAGACCAGAGAGAAATGCTGTTTGCGTCCAAGCAAGCAAGCATGGCTCCCTGATAACTCAAAGGCAACTAAAATACAAAACTACCGTGAAGTAGACAAGACTCTTATGAAGGCTTGGAGAAATATTTAACTGGCATTGGTATTAGTCTTTGGTACAGAGACATGCCATCTCAGAAACCCCCTTCGCTACCCTATAAAGGCATTTCCAGGCAGATCTTGGCTCAAAACACTAGCATATAATAGAGCCTAGGTGAGGTGCTGGAAGAAATTACCTAAGGGCATTTAACCCTTCCTGCTTCCCATAATAGTGAGAGGTCTGAGTTGCAGGGGTATAAGACCAGACTGCTTCCTCTCTCTTGCTCTCTCTTTTTGGGCTCTCTTTTTGTGAGCTCGCACCCTTCTTGGGAGTCTTGTCTTTTTCTCCTTTTTACAGGGCCTTTACACGTGGTGGCCACCATTTTGGCCTACATGTGTCTGGGGTTCTAGCCGGGAATCCTAAGCACCGGGTTTTTCTTATTGCTGATTTGTATCCTGAACCTGTGATAAGTAAAGCCTTTGAAAACTGCATCGGATTCCTGAGTCTTCATCCATTCCCGCCGGCTTCAGAGGTAGAAAGGAGCTCACTTCCCAGCACTGTCGGGGACCCCAGCGGTGTTCCCTGACATCTGTTTTTTAAATTTTTTTTTAATTTTGTATTTAATATTTCATCATCCAACACAAATCCCACCACCAGTGTGTTCTCACCTCCAAAGACAGTTCTCACCGTCCCCATCCCCCTGCCTGCTCCCTCAGCTGGCACCAATCATTTGACCATTGCAGCCCATATGTGGCAATGGTATTGATAAAGTCATGACTTTTTTATTTTCTGCTTTATTGTGGGCTAATCTGGTCTACTTCTGCTCTTGCATTGACCATCTGACTTCTAGAACATGGTTGGGTTCCACTAGTTTGCTGTACCGCTCAGCCACAAAGTGGCCACAAGTGCACGCTATTTGACCTGGCTGTTCTACTCCCAAGCTGTTTCCTTAGAGAAGCAAAAGCGTATGATGCCTCCACAAAAACTTCACTCTCATCCTCAGTGCAGCTTTACGTGGAACAGCCAGAAATTAGAAACAACAGAAAGAACCATCAATATTGAATAAATAAGCAACAGATGAACATCTATCTCATATGACGCCACTCAAAAATGAAAAGGGGTGGAGACAGGGACCTATCTCAGCAGTAAATTGGTTCCCTTGCATGTGTGTGGTCCTGAGTTTTGTCCTGGTACTTCAAAAGAAAACAAAACAAAGGAACAAACAGAATTATTGCTATTCTGCTTATTTAGTACTGTACTAAACAATACAGATAAGCCTCTAGTTAATCATGCTGAATAAAAGAAGACGATTGTTTCTGAAGAAGCACTTATGTATGATTCTATTTAGAGAAAGTTCTAGAAAGTTTAAACTATTTTATGGGGACAAATCAGTTGCATGTTTTTTGGTTATTTATTATTATTATTATTACTATTTTGCTTTTTGGGTCTCACCTGGCAATGCTCAGGGGTTACTCCTAGCTCTGCACTCAGGAATCACTCCTAGCAGTGCTTAGGGGACCATATAGAATGCTGGGGGATCAAACCTGGGTTGGCAGCCTGTAAGGCAAACACCCTACCCACTGTGCTATCTCTCCGGCCCTCAGTTGGGTGATTTCTTGGGATTTGGATTCTAAGGAAGAACAGGAGAGTGGCATTACAGACAGGAACCAGAAACGTTTGGTAGATAGTGGACAGGGCCCACTATCATGATTCTGGTGATGACTCATGGGTATGTATCAGATGTCAAACCTTAGCAGTTGCACACTTGAATTTACCTTATCAAAAACTTCCTAAACATTTTTTCATTAAAATGTTCACGTGAATTATGAAGGGGTCCAATTATATTGAAACAGAATTGATATATATTGAAAAGAAACTACCAAAATACTTTTTAAAATATCTTTTGGTGGTTTTTTGGTTTGCTTTTTGCTTATTTGTTTATGGGTTATACCCAGTTCAGGGCTTGCTCCTGGCTCTGTGCTCAGGGATCACTCCTGGAAGTGCTTAAGGGACCATGTTTAGTGACAGAGATCCAACTTGGGTTGGCTGCTTGTAAAACAAGCACTTTACCATTGAATTATCCTTCTGGCTCACCCTTGTGCAAGTCTAATCAAGGCAAAGTTATAAAGGGAACTCAATAACCTTGTAATTTAAAATTAATGAAGAACATAAACATCCAAACCTTTACATTGTAAAATGAAAAGAGCTGAGATATCTAGTAGTAGGTAAATCACAGCAATTGCTATTACTGTTATAATTTGGGACTCACATTTATTTTAAAAAATTCTATATTTAAGCCATTCTCATTTTCTTACCCCATTTTCTCATTTAATTTCAATTTTACCCCATTGTCTCATTTTGTCTCTCATATGCCACCCACATGGCAGAGCCTGGCAAGCTACCTGTGTCATATTTGATATGCCATATATCACTATCTTCCGTTCATCATCTATTTGCTCAAGCGGGCACCAGTAATATCTCCATATTACTGTCCTGTCTCATGCTAGTAGAGCCCAAAGGCATCTGCTTGATCCAGGAACATAAAGAGCCTCAAACCATTATATTAGGTCATGGGAATGACCTAATATAAATATTACTGGTATTTGGCATATACCAGTTTTTTTTTTTAATCCGGCCAGGTATGCTGAACCAGAGACTCTCAGACATGGGGCAGAGCTGCTACTTGCTCTCCCTGTGCCCAGCCACTCATGAGGTGCCCAAGAGGCATGGTGGGTTCTAGCCCTGGCCTGCCACCCGGCAGAGCCTCACAACAAGCCAGATGACCCCCGACTCCATGGGGGCTGCCATTTTCCACATCCGGACTTCCCTCTCGCCACAACTCCACAGAGCAGACCACACTATCACAGCCCGGATCATCCACACCCACCCTGCCGCAGTTTTTTTTTTTGTTTTCAATCCAGCCCAGGTATGCTGAACCAGAGACCCTCAGACATGGGGCAGAGCTGCTCCTTGCTCTCCCTGTGCCCAGCCGCTCATGAGGCGCCCAGGAGGCATGGCGGGTTCTAGCCCTGGCCTGCCACCCCAGCAGAGCCTCACAACAAGCCAGATGACCCCCACCCCGACTCTATGGGGGCCGCCATCTTCCACAGCCGAACTTCCCTCTTGCCACAACTCCACCCAGTAGACCAGACTATCACAGCCCGGATCATCCACACCCACCCTGCCGCAGTTTTTTTTTTTCAATCCGGCCCAGGTATGCTGAACCAGAGACTCTCAGACATGCCATATATCAGTAATAATTATATACCTCATTCCCATGACCTGATGGAATGGTTTGAGGCTCTTTATGTTCCTGGACCAAGCAGATGCCCTTGGGCTCTACTAGCATGAGACAGGACATATGGAAGATGTTACTGGTGCCCACTAGAGCAAATCGATGATGAACGGGAAGACAGTGATACAGTGATACTTAAGCCATATTATTACATGTATGGTGATATTTAAGCCATATTATTCCATGATACTATGTAATTGTGTTTCGTCCCCTAGCCCTTCTTCTCTTGGTTGTGATGGTTGGGGGCTGAACACAAGCTCAGTTTGCAGATGTTTTAGTTGTGCTCATTGAGGTTTGCACCCTCCAGTGGCTCTGCTTGCAGGATGGCTCTCTTAGTTGAGTCACATCCATTACAGCCGTGGTGTTCACCAAAGGTCTCACACAGCAGAGCTCACAGACATGTTTGCTAAGGTCCACTCTTCTGAGTGTGATGCTCACACTTCTTTATTTAGTAATGATGCTCACTGGAGGTGGCACCCCTTTTTGTTTGTTTTTGTTTTTGCTTTGTGGGTCACACCCGGCAATGCTCAGAGGTTACTTCTGGCTCTAGCATTCAGGAATTACTAAATTATATTCAGTGCTTGGGTTACCAGATGGGATGCTGGGGATCAAACCCTGGTCAGCTCGTGTAAGACAAACACCCTCCCCACTGTCCTATCGCTCCAGCCCCTGCTCCTCTTTTGTAAAGCAGGGAAGCTCTCAAATATGTGCCCTGAGAGGCCAGGGTCACTCCTGAGCACCTCTCCATGCCCACCCCCCCACCTCTCAATAAAAGACAAAGAACCTGCTTGGCCAATAGAATGGATGAGGAAAACGCTTTCTGGGTGAGTAATAAAGAGGGAGGAGCCGGCAGGGGCTCAAGGCAGAGGGTTGAGGGTTGCGCTTATTTAGGACTTGCCTTCTGGAACTGCTCCAAAGACCTCCAAGTGATGGAGCCTGGATTTCAGGGGAGGACACTTCTCTGACCCAGGCCTCTTTCCCGCCTAAGAACAGGGTGCTGGTATTTGCTACCGAGTTGCTGATTGACTGGAAAAGCTCTGGGGGCAGCACAGTCAGGACACAATCAGATCCCTCCGCAGGCATTCATGGCTAATTACTCGTCCTTTTTTCCAACCCCTGAGCTGCCCCAGGCATTTCTGAGCCTCGCCAAGTGACTGCATAGCACATCTTCTGTGTGGGCTTGGCTGCCGTGCAGGCCTTACCAGTGCTGGAGGGGCATTACGACCCTCCAGATCCCCACTGGGTCAGATTTCGGGGTCTCGTGGCACATCCAGTCAGAACCAGTCCAAAGGAGCAGAACCATTGAACAGTTCCACCCTAGAAGCCTTCCTGCCCAGAAGGAAAGGAAACCTGTGCATAGAAGCTGTTGAACATGGACTTTGCCCCAAAAGGGAACCCAAGGCGACGAGGGGTAGAGGCAAGAGTCTGCAACGTAGGTCTATCCAGATCCCAGGGAGGAAGAAGCAAGACTGGGGAGAAAGACCAGACCCCCAGGCTGAGCCCAGCTTCCCATGCTGAGCAATCCTCAGTGATTTTACTTAGGAAGGAATTTAGTCACCCTTTGTCAGGGCATATCCAATGCGAGAGTTAGTGAATCTTAATATTCATTCTGTAGGATGATAAAGCTGGGAAGTAAGGCCAGAGAGAGTGCAAGGGGTAAGCCTCTTGCCTTAAAGTGCAACTGAGTCGGCTCCCATCCCAGCACCATCTATGGTCCCCCAAGGGATCACTCCTGAGCACCGCCAGGTGTGGTCCCAAACGAACCCCCCAAAATCAATTAAATTAAAAATGAGAATTAATTTAAAAGTAAACAAAGAGCTTCATTTAGTAAACCAAAATATAAAACCCAGTCGAACTAAAGAAGAAAAGGAAAGTGAAATGGTGGATTTTAGAAGGCAACAGCTAGACTGTCTGTTAGAAGGTAACAGAGATTCATGTTTTTAGGATCACGGAGTAGGTCAAGTTTATTTAAACAACACACATATGCTCTATAACCATGAAGATTAGTAAAATAAAAACCTTCTGTTCATCAAAATGTACCATTGAGAGAGGGAAAAGCCAGCCACAGAGAGGGAGAAGTGATTAACAAATAACTTTTTATTATAAGTCTGTTCTCTGCAAATTTTAATCTGCTAAATTTGGCAACCTTACTTTGAGGGGACATCAGTCTGGCGGAGATGTGAGAATTGGTTCTGTGGTTTTGGTACTATTTTGGCTCTGTGGTTGTGGTAATATTCTGTTATCTTGATCCAGAGGGTGGGTCCATGGGTAAGATGTTCTTTATAAGAATACATCAAGGTAAACATTTAAGTTTTTTTTCACTTCATTATGTGAATGAACAAAAAGCTAGAACAAAAAGCTTTTTACTCAGCTAGTTCGAGGGCCCCACTGGAAATTTTTGGCAACTGGACTGATGGTTCAATACAGGGGCTTGAGAATGCCACGTCGCTCAGACACTGACCAGGGATACCTGCAGACCAAGGGGTGCCCCTAGTCAGACCGGGCGCATGAGGCAACTAACAGGTGTGTCTTTCCACTGTCCTATCTCTTCAACCCCGAAGTGCTCATGTTTTGGGGCCAGAGAGACAGTACAGTGGGAGGGTATTTGCCTTGCATGTGGCCAACCCAGGTTCTAACCCTGGCATCCCATATGGTCCCCTGAGCACCGCCAGGAGTAATTCCTGAGTACAGAGCCAGGAGTAACCTCTGAGCATCACTGGACTGGGTATGACCAAAAAGAGCAAAAGACAAACAACAAAAACAAACAAAAAACAGCGTTCATGTTTTTTATTTTTTGCCTTTTTTTTTGGGGGGTGGCGGTCACACCCTGTGACACTCAGGGGTTACTCCTGGCTCTGCACTCAGGAATCACTCCTGGCAGTGCTCAGGGGACCATATGGGATGCCGGGATCAAACCCGGCCAGCATGGGCCAGCCGCATGCAAGGCAAATGCCCTACCCGCTGAGCTATCGCTCAGGCCCCAGTGTTCATGTTTTAACAGAGAAGTGAGGCAATTCATTAGAGAATCCATTTATATTATATATATATAATCCATTTATATCATATTGATCACTTGATCACTTGACTTCCCATAGATCATCAATTTACTCAAGCAGGCACCAGTAACATCTCAATATGTCCTGTCACATGCGAAACAGCCCAAGGGCATCTGCCCGCTCCAGGAACATAAAGAACCTCAAACCATTCCATCAAGTCATGGGAATGAGGTCTATAATTGTTACTGGTATTTGGCATGGGTAGCTTGCCAGACTCTGCCATGCATTTATATCATATTAAAATATAAACTATAAATTAGAGTCAAGAGTCCTCAGGTCAAATCCTAACCGACTGACCTTTTGAGGAAGTTCAGTCTATTTTCTTCCAACTCTCCATTTCTCTATCTGAAGACAAAAATTCTTTTAACAAAGGCTGCTGGCAGCTCTGAAGCCCATTTTATGTAAGAGAACATGCAAGGGAGCAGAGGATGAGGAAATGCCCAGCTCTAAGCACCCAGGTAGGGCAGGCGCCTCCCATCATTCTAGGACCCATGCCCTTCACCCCAAACCCTCTCACTTGCCTTTGGTAAACCGTCTCTAACCTTGTAAGAGATGCAACAAACCAAGGACGACTTTTCATCAATTAGTGCAAGAAATGAGAGCCAAAAGCATTTGCAAACACTCGGATGCGTGAGCATTTTTTCTGGTGAGAGAGAGAACCTCCCTCTGGATTTTCAAAGGGGTCCCTGACTACCTTCCCCTCAAAAGAGGAAGAGTTCGTGGAGTTCCAGGTGTGGAGGCAATGTGGTGTTCTTTCCTTTGCTTCCTCATTCCCCCTCCCCTGCTCCCTCTCCCGAGGGGCCATTTGTTCCTCCCACTCTAGCAGGGCCCTGGGTGGCAGGCAGCTTCCCTCACCAGGAGCTGTGCTCTTGCTTAATTAGTGTTTGCAAAGGGTTGCTGGATTATTAAATTACTAGACAATTGCGACGAAGCCTTGGGGGCTTTTGCGATCTGGCCCGCTGCCTTCCCTAAGTGGGTGGGAGGGACTTGCCTGGAGGGTCCTAGAACCAGGCTGGTTTGGGGCACCTCCTCCTTCTAATGGGCTGCTCCAGAAAGGGACCCTCAAGAGCGCTGATAGAGAGGGCTCAGGGAGATGAGGGGACAGGGCATCCGGCCTTGCTTGCAGCCAATCCTGGTCCAAGATCTGACACCCACACACCCCTAAGCACTGCCAGGAGAGAGCCCTGAGTGCAAGCCCCTGAGCACAGCTGGGTGTCACACCCCCTTCCCCAAAAGCTCCCAGACTGGCCTACTTTATTTATTTATGTAATTATTTACTTAGGGCTTTTAGGGTCACACCCAGTGATGCTCAGAGGTTACTCCTAGCTCTGTACTCAGGAATTACTCCTAGTGGTGCTCAGGGGAACCATATGGGATGCCCGGGATAGAACCTGGGTTGGCTGCATGCAAGGCTGACCTACCCCACTGTGCTATTGCTCGGCCCAGACTTTATTTTCAAAATATAAATGTGTGGCCGCGCCGTATATTATATAAATGTGTGAGTACAGAGAAGTAACCTAGAGACTTTGAGTGTGTGCTGTGCAAGATAAGGGTCACGAGTTCAACCCCCTGTGCCCCACATGTACTTGGCATAAGGCTGGCAGCGCTGCCATCTGCCATTCCAGGCACTGATTCAGACAAGTGATTTCCGAGTGCACTGCAGCCAGAGGTAAGTGAGCATCACAAAAGGGGTGCAACCCTTGTAAGCATAACTTCAGCATGTGTGTGTGTGTGTGTGTGTGTGTGTGCTGGGACTGAGTAGGTGCATATGTGAGCACAATTGAAGAAGCTGGAGGTGAGCAGCATGGCAGCTGGTGGGGGACCCCATGAGTACCACAGCCCCAGGCACCTGGTCTCACAAGGCAACAATCCCAGGTGCACAAATCCCAGGTAGGGGTGAGGGGTGAGGCACAAATACAGGTAAATCACATACATGCATAGGTGTAGAAGGAAAAAAGGCTCTCCAAAATGAAGGTGATGTAAGCCCATGATTGCTTAGGGAGGTGAGAAACTGCCGCCGACAACTAACACCAACTTAGAAGTCCGTTCCACAATAGCTGCGCGCCTGCTTTCCGTGCTCCAGGCCCGAGAAAAGCGGTGTTCTCCGTGTCCTCCAGGTGACAATATCATCTGGATGCCAGTTGCTTGCACCTCTGTGTCAAGAGGGAAGAAGAGTTACGAACGCGCTTGCACATTGTAACCGAACTGCGCTTGCACATTGTAACCCGCTTTGAGTGAGCACAGGGAGATAGATGAATTAAAGGAGAGTTCCGATTCTCTCTTCCCCACCTATCCGCCCTCAATTGGGGCTGTCTTTTCCAGGCCCAGGAAGAATGAAACAATGTATACAGAGTTCATTTCAAAATATAAAATTGTGTCCTGTGGCCTGCCCAAGAGCTACAAACTTACAGAGAATCGAAAGGAAAATTGTCCTGTAAGTGCGGCTTCTCAACCTTTTTCCGAACACCTTGTCATCTTGTTTCCCCTCTCCCTCCAGTTAGACGCCCCCCCCCCCCGCCCCCCCTCTCTCTCTTACTGTGTGTTTTACACAATTTTCACCTTGGCCGCCTTGGCATATCCTGGCCCCATGGGGACACCTCTGACCCCCACCCCAGTAAGATCCTGCCCCATACACACGCATACACACTCTCAGTGTGTGTTTTAAGTGATTTTCACCGTGGCCCCCTTGGAATATCCTGGGGCCCCCCGGGCCACCACTGTCCCCAGTTGAGAAATGCTGCTCTGGATGGATGATTTTTTCTGGAAAGGAAAAATCCACAGGCCAATGGTCCTTTGTCTTCAGCTCACGGCATCTGGTGCGATGCAGAAGTCAGGGAGACAATAGAAAAAACTCCCAGGCTACTCTGATACAGCCTTCAGCTGGCTGGGGCGCGGTATGTCCCCTCCCCAGTCAAGGAGCTGAGTTGCTCGTGAAGGCACTGCTCCTTCACTGCTAGATCCAGGTTCAGGGCAGAGGGGTTCAGTGCTTCCTGGGTTCTCAGGGCACATTTGGCAATTTCTGAAGACATCTTTTACTGCTATAACTTGTGTTTGAGGGAACCCGTGTGAAATAGTAGTTAAACGGGGATCCCACAACATATAGGATCACCCTTGCCTTGACTTATGCAGGGCCAGAGAGATGGCTCAATGGGCAGTGTACATGCTTTGTTTGCAGGAGGCCTGGTTCGATCCCCAGTACTGCATGGTCCCCAAGCTCCACCAGAGTGACCTCAGAGTCTGTAGTAGCCCCAAGCATAAAAAGTAAATTCCATGTAAACGTCAGTAACTCCAAGATCAAGAACTCCTGGCACTGCTTGGGTCGCAGCCAGCAAGCCAGGCAGGAAGAAGTGGGGATTCTTCTCAGCATCCCAGAAGAAGCCAAAGAGGGAAAAGGCACAGACAGGTCTGCATGCAGCAGCCTTCACCACTTCACTGTGCAACTGCAAGCAGGGGTGAGTTTTGCTTCAAAGGGACTGGATTCAATTTCGGCCAAGATCTTTACTCACCCCAGAATATCACAGACAAACCACCAAAGTGATTCCGTGCTTGGCTTGATCCAGGAGCTAAAGGCACTATCAGACCTGGAGTTGGAGATGGAAAAGTTGGAGCCCAAGTCAGCTGAGCTGGTCCCAGGATACGATGTGCTAACCAGAGTTCTGGAGCCTTGGTCCCTTCTGGGTATGCCAGGGCTGAGTAGATTTGCCTTCGTTACGGAAGGTGCAGTGAGTAGTCGAGGGCATAAAGCCTGGAAGGACTTTTGTGAGACAATCCCTAGAATAGACGCTGCTGCTGGGAAATCTATAATGTCTCCAAGCCTACTGAAGGGCAGATAAGGTTCAGGTCTTATTTTTTTTTCACATGTTATTTTCTTTTTTAAAAAAATATTTATTATACCACCGTGAGATACACAATTACAAAGATGTTCATAAGATGTTCATATTTGGGTTTTGGTCATACAGTGCTCCAGCACCCATCCCTCCACCAGTGCCCATTTCCCACCACCAATGTCCCCGGTTCCCTCCCCCCTCCCCCTAGCCTGCCTCTATGACAGGTTCTTTATCTCTTTTCTCTCTTTCTCTTTCTCACTCTCTCTTTCTCTTTTCCTTCCCTTCCACATTGTGGATTACAATACATACATTAAAATGATATCTTGTGTATCTTTTTGCCTGTATTTAATGCTCAGTTCTAGGTTGGTATTAGCATTTTCCACAATTATTGGCACACTGTTCCATTCTCTGTCATACCTCGCCTCTGCTTCCCACGTTTGTGATAATTTCCACCTTTGACAAGATCAGGTCTTATTTTTTAAAAATTTTTTGTCCTGGTACTTGCTTTGTCAGTACATACACTAAAGTTGGAATGATACAGAGATCCGCAGGGCCCTGTGCAACGATGACATGCAAATCTGTGAAGTGTTCCATATTTTAAAACAAAGAATAATTTTTGTCCAGGTTTTTAGACCACACTCACCTGTTCTCAGGGCTTATTCCTGGCTCTGTGTTCAGTGATAATTCCTGGTAGTGCTCAGGGGATCATACAGGGCGCCAGGATCAAACCCAGGCTGGCTCATGCAAGGCAAGTGCCCTACTGTCTGTACACTCTCTCTAGTCCTTGTATCACTTGTCTCACTTGTCATTCTATTGATCATCGATTTGCTCGAATGGGCACCAGTAATATCTCCATATGTCCTGTCACATGCTAGTAAAGCCCAAGGGCATCTGCTTGCTCCAGGAACAAAACCTCAAACCATTCCATCAGGTCATGGGAATGAGGTCTATAATTGTTACTGGTATTTGGCATATCAAATAAGACACGAGTAGCTTGCCAGGCTCTGCCGTGCGGTGGAATACTCTTGTAGTCACCTCTAATCTCGAGCATTTATTGATGTGGTCGCACGAGCCGGGCTGTGATCAGCCCTTCTGCTGGGTGGAGTTCTGATGAGAGGGGAGTCTGGATGTGGAAAATGGCAGCTCTCATGGTGTAGGGGTTCCTCTGGCTTCTTGCGAGGCTCTGCTGGGGTGGCAGGCCATGGCTAGAATCTACCATCCCTCCTGGGCGCCTCGTGATCAGCTAGGCACAGGGAGAGCTGGTAGCAGCTCTGCCCCCATGTATGTGAGTCTTTGGATCAGCGTACCTGGGTGGGGGCTTAAAAAGACTGCTGCAGGGTGGGTCTTGACGAGCCAGGCTGTGATCAACTCTTCTGCTGTGTAGAGTTCTGACAAGAGGGGAATCTAGTCCTTAGTTTTTAATTTTTTAACGTTGATGATAATGATGTATGATGATGATGATGTTGGTGTTGATGATAATGATGATGATGATGGTGATGATGTTAACGGACTACAGCCAGCAGTGCTTGGGGGTCCTCAAGGGACCAAGTAGCACTGGGGATTGAACCCAGCACCCCACAACCGGAATGCAAAGCATGTGTTCCAGCCCTTTAAGTCATTCCCCTGGCCCTCATTTATTTTAAATGAAAGGAGTGAAATGAACTCTTTGTCATTCAGGTTCCTAAATTCAAGGCTAGTACATATGGCAAACAGAGGAACCTTATGTATTAGATACAATGTAGGCACAGGCTTGAAATATCCCCAGAGGGGTGAGAAGGTCTGAGAAAGAAGGAGAAGGAAAGTCAGGTCATTTATTTCTCAAAATAGACCATTATCTCCTTCCTGGTATGCAAATAACCATGCCTAGTTGTTCAAACCAAACCAACCAGGTAGTAAATTATGAAAAGGAAAGTGAAATGTACCTCGATTCAATCATCTGGGAAGGAAATAAAAACAAACAGTGGTGGGCGATGTCTCGGATCCCATTCTTTTGCAATAGCACTTATGGGGTGCCATCAGCACGGCTTTGGGATGCTGGGCTTGAACTCAGAACCTGGCACATGCTAAGCGTGTACTCTACAGCTTGCGCTCTCACCCCCACCCCTCTTTCAAATATCTGTAGGAACAATTTTATATTTTGAGAAAAAGAATGCTCCAGTTCATGCTGCTTTGTAGACAGCAATAAACTAGCAGGAGCTGAGCCTCTGGAAGACCACGTTAGCTGAAGCAGCTTATTGGCTTATTGTTCCCAGGGATGTGAGGTTTCAAAGGAGAAATGGCTGAAAAACACTGACAGCACTCCTTCCTGAGAAGTGCCCCATCTGGCTTCCAGATAGTCCTCACCTTTTCTGGAAGGGGTGGGGTGGGCAGCAGGGCCAGGCTAAATAGGAGGGGTTCACCTTCACCCAAAGCCCAAGGCCCTGGGGTGAGGGAGGGAGAGGGGCAAGTAGCTGTTTGCTCCCCAGGAGCCAGGAATGTGCTGGTCAGCTCTGGGAATGGAAACCTGGAAAGTGCTAGAAAGTGCAAGGAGCCTCTCTGGGAATGCAGGAAGAGGGGACTTGTTGCCTTGGGAGGGGTATGAAGAGGGGTGTCTGTATTTCTTATGCTTTTTGGGGAGTCAGTGTCACCTTTTGTTCTGGGCATCCCAGAGTCTTTATTTTTTTAATGTAAAAAATTATTATTATTACTATTTTTGCTTTTTGGGTCACACCCGAGATGCTCAGGGGTGACTCCTGGCTCTTCGCTCAGGAATTATTCCTGGCAGTGCTCAGGGGACCATATGGGATGCTGGGGATCGAACCTAGGTTGGCCGCATGCAAGGCAAATGCCCTACCTGCTGTACTATGGCTCTGGCCCACATCCTAGAGTCTTTAGAGAAAATCCTCGCTCCTGCTCTAATACTGACACAGAGCCCCAGGTCTACCAAGAAATAACAGTTGCCTGAGGTTCCAGTCCAGGAAGGCTGCCTGACAGGGGCTGAGCTTTACTTTAGGAGGCTCCAGTCCTGCCATCCAAGCTCATCTAGGTCCCAGAACTCACCATGTCATCTTCCATTTTCTCACTCCAATGGGCACTTCACAGGGAATTGAAACCAACACACTATTATCAATAGAATTTTTAGGAACCAATGCCAGTTGGTGTGGTGGTTGTGGTGACCATGGTGGTGGTGGTGGTAGTGGTGTGTGATGGTGGTGTGTGGTGGTGATGGTGGTGGTGGTGGTGATGGTGGTAGTGGTGGTGTGGTGTGGTGGTGGTGATGGTGGTGGTGGTGGTGGTGATGGTGGTGGTGATGGTGGTGGTAGTGGTGATGGTGGTGGTGGTGGTGGTGGTGGTGGTGTGATGGTGGTGTGGTGGTGGTGGTGGTGGTGGTGATGGTGGTGTGTGGTGGTGATGGTGGTGATGGTAGTGGTGATGGTGGTGATGGTGGTGGTGATGGTGGTGTGTGGTGTGGTGATGGTGTGTGGTGGTGATGGTGGTGGTGTGTGATGGTTGGTGGTGGTGTGTGATGGTGTGGTGATGTGATGGTGGTGGTGGTGGTGATGGTGGTGTGGTGTGTGGTGTATAGGTGATGGTGCAGTGATGGTGGTGGTGGTGGTGATGGTGGTGGTGTGGTGATGGTGGTGGTGATGGTGGTGTGTGGTGGTGGAGTGGTGGTGGTGATGGTGGTGGTGGTGGTGATGGTGGTGATGGTGGTGGTGGTGGTGATGGTGGTGATGGTGGGTGGTGGTGATGGTGGTGGTGATGTATGTGGTGTTTGGTATGGTGTTGTTTGTTGTGGTGGTAGGTGTGGTGTGTGTGTGGGGTGGTGGTGGATGGTGGTGGTTGGTGGTGTGGTGATGGTGTAGTGGTGGTGGTGGTGGTGGGTGATAGTGATGGTGGTGGTGGTGGTGATGGTGGTGTGGTGGTGATGGTGGTAGTGGTAGTGGTGGTGGTGGTTGTGGTGATGGTGGTGGTGGTGATGGTGGTGATGCGTGGTGGTGGTGGTGGTGGTGATGGTGGTGATGGTGGTGGTGGTGGTGATGGTTGTGGTGATCGTGATGGTGGTGTTGTGGTGATGGTTGTGGTGATCGTGATGGTGGTGTTGGTGATGGTGGTGGTGGTGGTGGGATGTATGTGTGTGAGGGTTGGGATCAGTTTATTCTTTTTTCTTTCATTTTGTTTTTTGTTTGGGGGCCATACCGGCAGTGCTCAAGGGTTAGTCCTGACTCTGCACTAAGGAATTCCTCCTGGTGGTCTGGCGGTGCTCAAGAGAACACAGGGGATGCTGAAAATCAAACCTGGCTTGACTGCACGCAGCCAAACACCCAACTCACTATACTATCTCTCTGACCCCCGGGTCAGTTCATTCTAGTATCATCTGGGATCAACCTGGATGCAGCCCTCCAAAAGGACAAATCAGGGCTCAAACCAACTGTGGCTTTCCTGGGCAACTGAACATCACCTGTCCAGTCCTGGGAGACTCCTTGGGTCCTTCTCCTCCTGTATCCCATGATGCTTTGGCGGAAGCAGCTGTGGCACCCCGCACCTAGACACATTACCAAGGGGAACAATGGGATTCTCCTTTTCTGGAGTTTCACCTGCTCAGTGGTGCCTTGGTGAGGTTGCTCAGGGAGGGCTCACGCGATCTTCGCCCCTTAGTATGCCCAGTTTCTTTCTGTGAGGTGCTTGTGGAGTGTGAAATCCTGACACTTCTGACCATAACTATGGGGTTGAGGGAATGCTTCCTAAGAAAAGATGCGGGCTACGTGAAAAAAGAAAGGAAATGGAAAACTTGGGCATTTTGATATGTTAAGCACAATCGCATCATTTTTTATTTTTTTTTGTTTTTTTTTTTTTGTTTTGCTTTTTGGGTCACACCTGGCGATGCTCAGGGTTACTCCTGGCTCTGCACTCAGGAATTACTCCTGGCAGTGCTCAGGGGACCATATGGGATGCCGGGGATCGTAACCCGGGCCGGCACAGGCCGGCCGCGGTGCAAGGCAACGCCCTACCCGCTGGCTATCGCTCCGGCCCCCATCATTTTTTTATATTTTATTATACCACCGTGAGATATACAATTATCTCATAAGATGTTCATATTTGAGTTTCGGTCACACAGTGTTCCAGTACCCATCCCTCAACCAGTGCCCATTTCCCACCACCAATGTCCCCGATTCCCTCCTCCCTCCCCTAGCCTGCCTCTATGACAGGTTCTTTATTCCTTTCTCTCTCTCTCTCTTTCTCTTTTTCTTCCCTTCCACACTGTGGATTACAATACATGCATTAAGAGGTTGTCATGTGTATCTTTTGCCTGTATTTAACGATTGCATCATTCTTTCTGAAGATTTCGGCAAATCAGCTTCCATGAAACTTTTTCACCTTTTCCCTGCTTCTCCTCCTCCCTCTTTTCAAACATTTAGACCTACCGATGGCAATGACTGTAGGGAGGTCTCTGCCCTGTGTATGGGCTAGCACAAATAATTCAGCATCAAGCAGCCGGCTCCTGTAGCCTGGCATTAGGATAAGTGTATCTTAAGAAAGTTCTTATGCAGACTTGGCTCCAGGCAATAAAACGTCATAGACGTAGCACTGTAGCAAGCGAAATTTCTAGGGAGCAAATTAGGCTGAAAACATCTTCTAGAGACAGCTAGAAAGGACTCTGATACTACCCCAAAATAAGGCAAGTTATGCAGTAAATGCTTCCTTTATGGGCCTTCTTCCATTACGATTAGGGTTAAAAGACATCTTGTCAATAAGAAAGGGGATGTTTACGGAGGACTCATGTCTTGGGCAAGGCGGCGCCTGTCAGACACGACTATGCTGGGAAGTGATCAGCAGGTGAAGGCGGGAATGATGCCTAGTACAAGCACACAGCGCACACGTCTCTGCATCCACCTCCATCACGAGGCGGGACCCCTCATTTTATTATCCTGGACCTGTCATTAGCAAGTGAGATCAAAGCAGGCAGTTCAGAATGAATGCCAGACCAGAACAGAGGGTTCAGAAAGGGCGTGAGCCATTTCAAGTCCCTGGACAGACTTTCTTGGAGGAAGGTGGAAGCCAGCTGGAGAGGGTTTCTTTTTTTTTTTTTTTTTTTTTTTTTTTTGCTGACCCCTTCCTCCTGCAAAGGTGGAACTCTCGGGCATCCGATTTTTAGTGTTCCTATGTTGACTAAGGGAGGAACTTTCCTCAAGGTCCAGATAAGGAACCATCACACACGAGAATAAAAGCAAACAGAACATCTCACAGTGGAATCAAGACTTTGGCTCCAAACATTTCCCCCACTTTTATAGTTTCCGATGTCTTCAGATTCTGGTGTTTTTTTTTTTTTTGGTACCTCCATGATGTATGCCCCTGCATAGATAAGTCCAGCTCCCACCTTGAGCCTGGATCTTTAAGGAAAAATCATAAAGGACACATTTCCACACATGTGTGGCACACCTCGCTGTCTGTAGAGGGGAATTTGGTAGAGTCTTGGTGAGTGCTTGTGGAGCTGAGTACTGGTTGTCAGCTTTCTTCCTTGTCGGCTGAATCTGTGCCAATCTGCCTCTCCTCCCAAATCAAGTCAAGCTTCACCAACGTGGCCTAGACCTGCTAGCACAACTGGGGTGTGAACTGAGACAATGGACCCAAGACCTCTGGGTGTTCAAAGGACCTAAAAGGAAAGAATAACTGGGGCAGTAGCCATAGCACAGCGGGAAGAGTGTTTGCCTTGCATGTAGCCAACCTGGGTTTGATCCCTGGCATCCCCGAACACCACCAGGAGTACTCCTGAGTGCAGAGCCAGGAGTAACCCTGAGCATCGCTGGCTGTGAGCCAAAAAGGAAAACAGAAAAAGGAAAGAAAAAAATAACTGCCACCACTCACTTGTCATGTGGGTCTCAGGTCCCTGGGTACAAGACCTATGGCCTATTTCTGCCCTCCCCTCAAAGCAGTTCCTATATTTTGAGGAACTGGATACTCCCCATGGATAACTCCTCGGGACTGTGATTGATATAAATGGAAACATCCTTTCGGATTTCCCAATAGGGATGAAGCAGAAAATAGCCCTGGGAGAAAGAGAGAGCCTATTCACCTCATTATAATAAATAATAATGTAATTATTATTATTATCATTATTATTTTGCTTGGAGCCACATCCAAAAGAGTTTTGCTTTTGTTTGTTTGTTTGTTTTGCTTTTTTGGGTCACCCCCTGGCAATGCTCATGGGTTACTCCTGGCTTTGTGCCCAGGAATTACCCAGGCAGTGCTCAGGTGACCATATGGAATGCTGGGGATGCAAGGCAAATGTCCTCCCCACTGTGCTATTGCTTCCCCACATCCCACAGAGTTCAGGGCTTATTCCTGGCTCTGTGCTCAGGGATGACTCCTAGCACAGTTCAGGGGGACCATAGGAGTTTCTGGGGATCCAACGCAGGTTGGCTACATGGAAGGCAAGTGCCCTACTTGCTGTACTTAGGTCTGTCTCTGGTCCCTATTCACTGCACTTTTTTTTTTTTTAATTTTTTTTATTATACCACCGTGAAACACACAATTACAAAGGTGTTCATAATTGGTTCTTGGTAATACAGTATTCCAGCACCCATCCCTCCACCAGTGCCCCATTTCCACAACCAATGTACCCCCCCTCCCGTCCCCCACCCGCTTTACTTAGCAGTGGTACCAAGTTTCGTCACTTTCTCTCTCTATCTCTCTCTCTGTCTCTGCATTCTCTCCCTCTTATTTTACACATTATGGCTAGCCCTGCAGATATTTAGAGTTTATCACTTAAGTCTCTTTGTGTATATTCAGTGGTGAGTTTTCACTGCACTTTTTTTTTTTTTTTTTTTTTTTTTGTTTGTTTTTTGGGCTCACATCCGGCTCAGGGGTTCTCTCCTGCACTCAGTGCGACTCTGGCAGGCCTCGGGGCCCTCTGGGTTGCCCGGGGCGACCGGGCCGCATGGCGGCCGGCTTTCAACCTGGCCCCACGCCACTACTAACCCGTGGCTTTACCCGGCCCCTCACTGCACTTTTAAAGGTAAAATGATGATGACTATTTTCAAGGCAGGCTCCACAGAGATCTCAAGAGAGACAGTCAGCGAGGGGAGGAGGCCACAGCCCTGGGGTGCAGGAGGGCTTGACTGAGACGGAAAAGGGGTGAAAGGAAGGCTGAGGGTCAGCCCGCTGGGAGCTCAGGACGGGGTTAGTCCCAGGAAAAGTGTCCACAGGAAGAGGTCCCCGTTTTTCCCCTTCCTTTTATAAGCAGAGACCAAAGTGGCACTGATTCAGCCAAAGTCAGAGCTTTGTTTGGTCCCCCTCTCATTTTCAGAATCTTTGGGCAGAACTATTGTCACTCTTAAACAAGTTGAAAGCAACGGTTGTTGCTTGGTACTGGCTTTACATACTTGAGGCCCAGGGTTTAATCCCTGCACTGTGAACCCACCAACCAACCCAGGAGTCTCAAGTGCCTCCACAGAGAAAGTGCCTCAATGCCACAATATGGCAGCTGCTATTTTGAATCCCACACCTGGGCCAAGAGGAAGAGCTCAGGGCCAGGTAAAAGCACCTGCCTTGCAAGCCGTGGTAATGAGTTCAAATCCCTGGCGTCCCACATGCACATGATTGTTCTGTTCTTTGGAGCCTGACAGCTCTACGGTGAGGTGACCGCAGTGCCTTAAGAGACTCCAGCTCCTCAGAGGTATGTGAGTTCTATAAAGTGGGGGTTGCAAAACTCAGCAAATATGGAATATAAAAAAGATGTGCCAGCGCTCTGGCCAGGAAGTACAACCTCTGGCGAACACAGGTGCAAAGCACAAGCAACCAAAGGGTTGCAAAACTCAGCACCATCACGGAGTGTGCTGGACTGCCAGTGTATGACTCCCAGTGAACAGCGGGTACGTGTGCAACCCGGGTGTGACTGCCAGTGAACAGCCGGGTAATGCATAGCGGGGCCCCAGATGCAACCGGGTGTGACTGCCAGTGAACAGCCGGGTACATGTGCAACCAGGGGTGTGACTGCCAGTGAACAGCCAGGGATGTGTGCAGTCCTATGCCTGCTACATTAACAGGAGCAAGAATGAAGGGAAGGGAGGGATTAAGAAAAAACCAAGAACTATTTCCCACCAAAATCTAGACATCGCACGGCTACAGCATGAGCCAACCTGACCTATAAAAACCATTACCTTCCTTTGTCGGTCGCAGTCCGAGACATCCCCTCCGATCTCCCCACCACTTCCTGGCTTCATCTGACACTTATTCTGTGGATTTAGGGCTACTGACCCTTGAGGTCTTGCTGGCTTCCCCAAGCTTTTATTTTTTTTTTAACTGGCAATAAGCAATGACATTAAATCTGGCACATGAGCTATTATGGAATAACTTTTAATTGCTTAAACCAGGATTTAAAGAGGGAAAAACCAGGTTTCCTCTGAATGAGAAATACAGGAATAGGTCCAAATGAATGAGGTTCCTACCAACCACCGGAAGTTCTCACTCGCAAGAGGATACAAACACTGGCTGTAATGTTAAAAGCAATATAAGCACTTGCTTTTGAATCGCTATGCAGGTTACTTAGGAGCTTTCAGAATCCAGGTATGGCAGAGAAGACCTCGTTATTCACCTTAATTCCCATCAGTGAGGGAGGTTAGGAAAAAACAAAAGCCAACAAACCACTGCA
>JAJIBD010033969.1:0-22068 GCA_021461705.1 Cryptotis parvus
TGGAAAACACATAATCTTTTCAAGAAATGGTGCAAAAATTGGTTATCTGTAATTTTAAAATGAATATATAGTGGCCAGGTAGTCCAGTGGTGGACGTTTGCCTTGCATGCAGCTGACTTGATTTGATACCTCGGCATCCCACATGGACCCAAACACTGCCAGGAGTAATTTCTGAGCGCAGAGCCAGGAATAACCCTGAGTATGACCCTAAAACAAAAGAAGGGAGAGGGATATATGTGTGTGTGTGTGTGTGTGTGTGTGTGTGTGTGTATATATGTGTGTGTGTGTGTGTGTGTGTGTGCCTCCTTGTATCCTTGTCTTCCCATTGTTCATTGTTGATTTGCTCAAAATTGGGCACCAAGTAACATTTCCATTCGTAGTGAGTCCATTATTATTACTGTTTGGCATATTGAATACACCACAGGTAGCTTGCCAGGCTCTGCCATGGCTCTGTATTTATCCCAGAGAGGGCCAGTCTGCTGTAAGGCTAGAAACATTCCTCATCTCCTTCCTTTTCTCCACCCTGAGTGGATAGAGTAATTTGTAACAGGACAGGTCTTCATGTCCATTGAGTAGTGAAGAGGGTAGTGGGGTTCATGGGAAATAATAGTCCAGGATGAGGTTTAGGATTTAGGTTGGAGTTTGGGTTTATGGGCTAATCTGGTCTCTTTCTGTTCTTGCATTGATCATCTGAATTTGTTCCTGGAATGTGGTTGGTTTCTACTGATTAGATGTAGCCCTCACCGCGGGAAGAGCCAGTAGCAACTCTGCCGTGTGTCAATATTTCTGGATAGCCTACAGTCCCTGAGCAGTTAGGTGGGTGGGTCCCCCAGAAAGGACAGAGGACAGAGAGGTGGGGAGGGACCCCAATTCCATTTTCAAAGTCCAGTGACTTTATACTGGACCCACATACCTGGGCTTGAAACACACACACACACACACACACACACACACACACATATCTTGCTTTTAAGAATTAAGTCATCATCAAAATGAGTTTTGATGGGCTGGACGTAATAATGTGATTTAGAGGCAAACCGCTGGACTAGAGCTGTTACTGACCCCGTCCCACAGGATGTCAAAAGATCACGTATCTGCCCACCTACAAGATAGTGAGACTTCTTCGTCAAGACCCTGAGCGAAACGGTTTGAGGCTCTTCATATTCCTGAAGCAACCAGATGCCATTGAAATGGCACTTGATAGGGTCAAATGGAAATGTTACAACAGTACCCTTGAGCAAGTGGAGTAGATCTTGGGATGTCAAGTGATCAAGTGATCATCAAAATGAGTATATATATATATATATATATATACATATATATACTCTACCACACATATATATCACTCAAACATGGCTCTATGGCAGACTGCTTTCTTTTCTAGCCTGCCCTCCCATATATATGTATATATATATATATATATATATACATATATATATGGGAGGGCGGGCTAGAAAAAAAACAAAATTATGTTTAGTGAGACTAGAGAGGAAACAGGATATTGATGAAAGAGTGAACACCGGTGAGCGGATAGGTGTTGGGGTCACTGTCCACCTGGTACTCAATTAGGGCAACTTTATAATTCCACAGTGATTCAGAAAACATTAAAAATATGAACCAGTAATAATACAGGGGAAATATGTGGTAAGCTCACCCATCTGATAAAAGCAAGAATGTGTCATCCAAGCTCAATAATGAAAGGCAGTCACATAGAACATGAGCAGCAGAATGAGAGCAGACCTTTAGACCAAAGAAATCACATGGATTGAAAAGAAGCTCAATATGATTTAGTCACTTGAGAAATGCAAATTTAACCCACGGTTTTATGAAAAGCAGGAGAACAGGTCCTCCACAAGGCAATAACTGTGGGCAAGCCCACAGTTAGAATGGGTGACACTAGGAAACTTGTCCATCCTCATGTTTGAGGAAGGGGGCACTATAGATAAGAACATTGAGCACTTGGAAACAAAACTTTGCAGTTTTCGTATGAAGTTGAACAGTGTGTGCTACCTGTTTGTTGCAGGACTCCTCCTAGAGCCTCTGCATCTGCTCTGGATTGCCTCCTGCAAATCACTTCGTAGATAAGGGGGTAGTCTAAATGTGGCAGTTTATCTGACCATGTATTCTGTACTTGGCTGGTATAAATATTTCTCAGCATGCTACCACAATCATCCTGGGATCAGCTCAGATCTTACCAGCATATTTGCCTGGCTACGTTGGATCTCTAAGTAATTAGACCAGAGAAAATGCTGTTTGCCCTCCAAGCAAGCAAGCATGGCTCCCCTGATAACTCAAAGACAACTAAAATACAAAACTACCCTGATAGTAGACGAAACTCTTTGAAGGCTTAGAAATAGTTTGAACTGTCATTAGTATTAGTCTGTGCTTTCGAAGATCTGGCCATCTCAGAAACCCCTTACTTTACCCTATAAAGGTATTTCCAGGCAGATCTTGGCTCAAAACACTAGCATATATTAGGGCCTAGGTGGGAGTGTGCTGGGAGAAATGACGTAAGGGCATTGACCCCTTCCTGCTTCCCATAATAGTGGGAGGGAGGTCTAGTAGGAGTATAAAACAGCCTGCTTCCTCTCTCTTGCTCTCTCTTTTGGGCTTTTCTTTTTGTGAGCTTGCACCCTTCTTGGGAGTCTTGTCTTTTCTCCTCTCTATAGGGCCTTTACTGTGGTGGCCACCATTTTTGCCCTACATATCTGGGGTTCTAACCGGACTCCTAAGCACGGGTTTTTCTATTGCTGTTGTACCTGAACCTATGATAAGTAAAGCCTTTTGAAAACTGCATCGGATTCCTGAGACTTCATCCATTCCCGCCGGCTTCAGAGGTAGAAGGGAACTCACTTTCTTCTCGGGGGACCCCAGCGGGTGTTCCACCTGACACCTGTTTTTAAATTTTTCCATGTTGTATTTAATATTTCATCATCCGACACAGTCCCACCACTAGTGTGCTCTACACCTCCAAAAACAGTTCTTGCGTCCCCAATCCCTACCCTGCTCCCTCAGCTGGCACCAATCATTGACCAGTACAGCCCATGTGGCAATGGTATTGATGAAGTCATGACTTATATTTTCTGCTTTATTGTGGGCTAATCTGGTCTACTTCTGCTCTTGCATTGACCATCTAATTTAGAACATGGTTGGGTTCCACATAGTTTGCTGTACCGCCTCAGCACACAAAGTAGCCTCAAGTGCAAGCTATTTGACCTGGCTGTTCTCCCAAGCTGTTTCCTTAGAGAGCTTAAGCGTATGGTGCCTCCACAAAAACTTCACTCTCATCCTCAGTGCAGCTGGAGTGTAGCCAGAAATTAGAAACAACAGAAAGCGCCATCAATATTGAATAAATAAGCTTAACAGATGAACATCTATCTCATATGACACCACTCAAAAAAAATGAAAAGGGGGTGGAGACAGGGAACCTATCTCAGCAGTAAAGTGGTTCCCTTGCATGTGTGTGGTCCTGAGTTTTGTCCTGGTACTTCAAAAGAAAAACAAAACAAAGGAACAAACAGAATTATTGCTATTCTGCTTAGTTAGTACTGTACTAAACAATACAGATAAGACTCTAGTTAATATGCTGAAAAAAGAGAGAACGATTGTTTTGAAGAAGCACTTATATATGGTTCTATTTAGAAGTTCTAGAAGGTTTAAACTATTTTGTAAGGGACAAATCAGTTTGCATGTTTTTTGGTTATTTGTTAGTATTATTATTACTATTTTGCTTTTTGGGTCTCACCTGACAATGCTCAGGGGTTACCTCCCAACTCTGCACTCAGGAATCACTCGAACGCAGACCGCAGGGGACCATAGAATGCCGGGGGAGGGTCAAATATGAGTTGGCAGCCTGCAAAGGGCAGGCACCCTACCCACTGTGCTTCTCCGGCCCTCAGTTGGGTATTTCTTGGGATTTGGATTCTAAGGAAGAGCAGGAGAGTAGCATTAAGAGTGGAAGCAGAAGCGTTTGGTAGATAGTGGACAGGGCCCACTATCGTGATTCTGAGTGATGACTCATGGGTATGTATCAGATGTCAAACCTTAGCAGTTGCACACTTGAATTTACGCTTATCAAAAGCCCTGAAACATTTTTTCATTAAAATGTTCACATAAATATGGAGGGGTCAATTATATTGAAACAGAATTGAATATATTGAAAGAAACTACCAAAATACTTTTAAAATATCTTTTGGTGGTTTGGTTTACTTTAACTTATTTGTTTATAGTTGCTACCCAGTTCAGGGAGCTTGCTCCTGGCTCTGTGCTCAGAGATCACTCCTGGAAGTGCTTAAGGGACCATGTTTAGTGACAGAAGTCCAACTTTGGGTTGGCTGCTTGTAAAACAAGCACTTTACCATTGAATTATCCTTCTGGCTCACCCTTGTGTAAGTCTAATCAGGCGAGATTATAAAGGAAATCTTAACCTTGTAATTTAAAATTAATGAGAGAACATAAAACATCAAAGCCTTTATTGTAAAATGAAAGAGCTGAGATATCTAGTAGTGGAGTTAAATCACAGCAATTGCTATTATTGTTATAATTTGGGACTCACATTTATTTTAAAAATTCTATATTTAAGCCATTCTTACCCCATTTTCTCATTTAATTTCAATGTTACCCCATTGTCTCATTTGTGTCTCTCATATGCCACCCACATGGCAGAGCCTGGCAAGTACTGTGTCATACTTGTGCCTCCCCATATATCACTATCTTCAGTTCATCATCTATTTGCTCAAGCGGGTACCAGTAATATCTCCATATTACTGTCCTGTCTCATGCTGGTAGGAAGCCCAAAGGCATCTGCTTGATCCAGGAACATAAGGAGCCTTAAACCGTTTATATTAGATCATAGGAATGACCTAATAAAATATTACGGCATTGGCATATACCAGTTTTTTTTTAAATCACCATTGGGTATGCTGAACCAGAGACTCTCAGACACGCTGGGGCAGAGCTACCTACCTCTCCCTGTGCCCAGCCACTCATGAGGTGCCCTAAGAGGCATGGTGGGTTCTAGCCTAGCCTGCCACACGGCGGGAGCCTCACAACAAGCCAGATGACCCGACTCCATAGGGGGGGCTGCCATTTCCATCCAGACTTCCCTCCCGCCATAACTCCACAGAGCTAGGGTACCTCTCACAGCCGGATCATCCACACCCACCCTGCCGCAGTTTTTTAGTTTGTTTTCAATCCAAGCTAGGTAGCTGCTGAACCAGAGACCTCAGACCCATGGGGCAGAGCACCTGCACCGCCTCTCCTCTGCTGTGCAGCCGCTCATCGGGCGCCCCGCGGGAGGCATGCGGGTTCTATCCCTGGTACCTCCCCAGCAGAGCCACACAACAAGCCAGATGACCCGACCCCATAGGGGCCGCCATCTTCCACAGCGAGAACTTCCTCTCGCCACAGCTCACCCAGGAGCCCAGACTCTCGCAGCGGATCATCACACACCCACCTGCCGCAGTTTTTTTCCAATCCGGCACAAATATGCTGAACCAGAGACTCAGACATGCCATATGTAGTAATACTTACACCTCATTCCCTTGAGCTGATGGAATGGTTTGATCTTTATATTCATGGACCAAGCAGATGCCCTTAGGCTCTACTAACATGAGACAGGACATATGGAGATGTTACTGGTGCCCACTAGAGCAAATCAATGATGAGCGGGAACATAGTGATACAGTGATGCGCCGTAGTATTACATGGTGGTGATATTTAAGCCATATTATTCCATGATACTACATAATTGTGTTTCGTTCTAACGCCTCTTGGCTTGGTTGTGATGGTTTGGGGCTGAACACAAGCTCAGTTACCAAATGTTTTAGTTGTGCTCATTGAGTTTTGCAACCTCCAGTGGCTCTGCTTGCAGGATGGCTCTCTGGTTGAGTCACATCCATTACATTGCTGTGGTGTTCACCAAAGGTCTCACACAGCAGAGCTCACAGACATATTTGTGAGGTCCACTCTTCTGAGTGTGATGCTCACACTTCTTTATTTAATAATGATGCTCACTGGAGGTGGCACCCCTTTTTTGTTGGTTTTGTTTTGTTTGTAGGTCACGGCAGTGCTCAGAGGTTACCTCTGGCTCTAGGACTCAGGAATTACTAAAATATATTTAGTGCCTAGGTTACCAGATGGGATGCTAGGGATAAAACCCTGGTCAGCTCGTGTAAGACCAACACCCTCCCCACTTCTATCACCCAGCCCTGCTCACTCTTTTGTAAACCAGGAAGCTCTCAAATATGTGCCCTGAGAGGCCAGGGTCACTCCTGAGCACTCACCATGCCCCACCCCCCCACCTCTCAATAAAGACAAAGAACCTGCTTGGCTAATGAGAATGGATGAGGAAGGCTTTCTGGGTGAGTAATACAAGAGGAGGAGCCGCGGGGGCACAAGGCAGAGGGTTCGAGGTTTGGCTTATTTAGGACTTGCCCTGGAACTGCTCAAAGACCTCCAAGTGATGGAGCCTAGATTTCAGGGGAGACACTTCTGGGCCCAGGCCTCTTTTCCGCCTAAAGAACAGGGTACTGATATTTGCTACCGAGTTGCTGATTGACTGGAAAGCTCTGGGGGCAGCAGTCAGGACACAATCAGATCCACTCGGAGGCATTCATGGCTAATTACTCATCTTTTTCAACCCCTAAGCTGCCCCAGGCATTTCGAGCCGCGCCAAGTGACTGCATAACACATCTTCTGTATGGGCCTGGCTGCTGTGCAGGCCTTACCAGTGCTGGAGGGCATTGCGACCCAGCAGATCCCCACTGGGTCAAATTTCGCGGGGTCTTGTGGCACATCCGGTCAGAACCAGTCAAAGGAGCAGAACAAGTCAACAGTTCCACCCTAGAAGCCTTCCTGCCCAGAAGGAAGGAAGCCTGTGCATAGAAGCTGTTGAACATGGACTTTGCCCCAAAGGGAACCCAGGGCGACGAGGGTAAGAGGCAAAGAATCCACCTGTAGGTCTATCCAGATCCCAGGAGGAAGAAGCAAGACTGAGGAGCAAGACCAGACCCCCAGGCTGAGCCCAACTTCCCATGCTGAGCAATCCTCAGTGATTTTACTTAGGAAGGAATTTAGTGGCGCTTTGTCAGGGCATATACAGTACGAGAGTTAGTGAATCTCAATGTATTCATTCTGTAGGAAGTAAAGCTGAAGTAAGGCCAGAGAGGTGCAGGGTTAAGACCTCTTGCCTTAAGTGCAACTGAGTCGGCTCCCGTCCCAGCAGCACCATCTATGGTCCCCCAAGGGATCACTCCTGAGCACCCCCAGGTGTGGTACTGGCTTGAACCCCAAAATAATTAAATTAAAAATAAAGATGAGAATTAATTTAAAACTAAACAAAGAGCTTCATTAGTGAAAATATAAAACCCATTCGAACTAAAGAAGAAAAAGAGAGAGAAAGTGAAATGGTGGATTTTAGAGGCAGCTTAGCTAGACTGTCTGTTGAAGGTAACAGAGATTCATTTTTGAGATCACGGAGTAGGTCAAAGTTTATTTAGAAACAACGCACATATGCTCTATAACCATGAAGATTAGTAAAATAAAAACCTTCTTCATCAAAATGTACCATTGAGAGAGTGAAAAGCCAGCCACAGAGAGGAGAAGTGATTAACAAATAACTTATTATTAGTCTGTTCCATGCAAATTTTGCAATCTGCTAGAATTTGGCAACCTTGCTTTGAGGACATCAGTCTGGTGGAGATGTGAAGTGGTTCTGTGGTTTTGAATGCTTATTTTGGCTCTGTGGTTGTGGTAATATCTTGATCCAGAGATTTGGGTCCTTGGGTAAGATGTTCTTTATAAGAAGCGCCAGGTAAACATTTAAGTTTTTTACTTCATTATGTGAATGAACAAAAGCTAGAACAAAGGCTTTTACTCAGCTAGTTCGAGGCCCCCACTGGAAATTTTTGGCAACTGGACTGAAGGTTCAATACAGGACATTGAGTACCACGTCAACCAGACACTGACCAGGGATACCTGCAGACCAAGGGGTGCCCTAGTCAGACCGGGCGCATGAGGCAACTAACAGGTGTGTCTTTCCACTGTCCTATCTCTTCCCCGAAGTGCTCATGTTCTGGGGCCAGAGAACCAGTAACAGTGGGAGGGTATTTACCCTGCATGTGGCCAAGCAGGTTACCTGGCCTCCCATATAGTCCCCTGAGCACCGCCAGGAGTAGTTCCTGAGTACTAGAGCCAGGGGAACTCACAGCATCACTGGACTGGGTATGACCAAAAGAGCAAAAGACAAACAACAAAAACAAACAAAAAAAAGCGTTCATGTTTTTTTTTTTTTGGGGAGTAGCGGTCACACCCTGTGACACTCCAGGGTTACTCACAATGCACTCAGGAATCACTCCTGGCAGTGCTCAGGGGACCATATGGGATGCCGAGGATCAAACCCGGGCCAGCATGGGCCCGCCGCACTAAGGCAAATGCCTACCCGCTGAGCTATCCGCTCCGGCCCCAGTGTTCATGTTTTAACAGAGAAGTGAGGCAATTCATTAAAAATCCATTTATATATATAATCTATTTATATCATATTGTCAGCTGTCACTTGACTTCCATAGATCATCAATTTACTCAAGCAGGCACCAGTAACTAATATGTCCTGTCACTTGAAACAGCCCAAGGGCATCTGCCGCTCCAGGAACATAAAGAACCTAAACCATTCCAATGAGTCATGGGAATGGGGTCTATAATTGTTACTGGTATTTAGTATGGGTAGCGCCATAACTGCCATGCATTTATATCATATTAAAATATAAACTATAAGTGAGAGTCAAGAGTCCTCAGATCAAATCCTAACCCATTGACCTTTGAGGAAGTTCGGTCTATTTTCTTCCAAGTCTCCATTTCTCTTGTGAAGACAAAAATTCTTTTTAACAAAGGCTGCTGGCGGCTCTGAAGACCATTTTGTGTAGAGAGAACATGCAAGGGAGCAGAGGATGAGGAACTTTACCCGGCTCCTAAGCACCCAGGTAGAGACAGGCGCCTCCCATCATTCTAGGACCCATGCCCTTCACCCCAAGCCCTCCACTTGCCTTTGGTAAAACGTCTCTAACCTTGTAAGGGATGCAGCAAACCAAGGACGACTTTTCATCAATTAGTGCAAGAAATGAGAGCCAAAAGCATTTACAAACAGGATGCGTGAGCATTTTTTTCTGGTGAGAGAAGACCTCCCTCTGGTTTCCAAGGGGTCCCTGACTACCTTCCTCAAAAGAGGAAGAGTTCGTGGAGTTCCAGGTGTGGAGCAATGTGGTGTTCTTTTCCTTTGCTTCCTCATTCCCTCCCTGCTCCCTCTCCCGAGGGCCGTTTGTTCCTCCCACTCTAGCAGGGCCCTGGGTGGCAGGCAGCTTCCCTCACCAGGAGCTGTGCTCTTGCTTAATTAGTGTTTGCAAAGGGTTGCTGGATTATTAAAGTACTAGACAATTGCGACGACGAAGCCTTGGGGCTTTACCGATCTGGCCGCTTCCTAAGTGGGTGAGGGAGGGACTTGCCTGGAGGGTCCTAGAACCAGGCTGGTTTGGGGCACGCCTCCTTCTAATAGGCTGCTCAGAAAGGACCCTCAAGAGCGCTGATAGAGAGGGCTCTAGGAGATGAGGGGACAGGGCATACGGCCTTGCTTTGCGACCAATCCTGGTCCAAGATCTGGTCCCCACTCACCCCTACGCACTGCCAGGAGAGAGCCCTGAGTGCAAGCCCTGAGCACAGCTGGGTGTCACACCCCCTTCCCCAAAGCTCCCAGACTAGCCTACTTTATTTATTTATGTAATTATTTACTTAGGCTTTTAGGGGTCACACCCAGTGATGCCAGGTTACTCCTAACTCTGCACTCAGGAATTATTCTAGTGGTGCTCAGGGGAACCATATGAGATGCCGGGGATAGAACCCGGTCAGCTGCATGCAGCCGACCTACCCGCTATGCTATTGCTCCGGCCAGACTTTATTTTCAAAATATAAATGTGTGGAGCCAGAGCGATAGCTAGCGGTAGGACATTGTATGCCTAACCGGGTTTGATGGCATCCATAGTCCCGAGCACCCCCAGGAGTAATTCTCAGTCATAGCAAATTCTAAGCGTGTGACCCAAACTAAATATATATATATATATATATATATATATATATATATAATATATAAATGTGAGTGCAGAGAAGTAACCTAGAGACTTTGAGAGTGTGCTGTGAGATAAGGGTCACGAGTTCAACCCCCTGTGCCCCACATGTACTTGGCATAAGGCTGGCAGGCGCTGCCATCTACCATTCAGGCACTGATTCAGACAAGTGATTTAGAGTACTGCAGCCAGAGGTAAGTGAGCATCACAAAGGGGTGCAGCCCTTGTGCATTACTTCAGCATGTGTGTGTGTGTGTGTGTGTGTGTGCTGGGACTGAGTAGGTGCATATGTGAGCACAATTGGAAGAAGCTGGAGGTGAGCAGCATGGCAGCTGGTGGGGACCCCCATGAGTACCACAGCCCAGGCACCTGGTCTCTAAAGGCAACAATCCCAGGTGCTGGAAATAACAGGTAGGGGTGAGGGTGAGGCACAAATACAGGTAAATCCACCGCTATGCATAGGTGTAGAAAGGAAAAGGCTCTCAAAATGAAGGTGATGTAAGCCCATGATTGCTTAGGGAGGTGAAACTGCCGTGACAACTAACGCCTTAGAAGTCCGTTCCACAATAGCTCGCCTACTTTCCGTGCTCCAGGCCCGAAAAAGCGGTGTTCTCCGTCTCCTCCAGGTGACAATATCATCTGGGATGCCAGTTGTTCACCTCTGTGTCAAGAGGAAAGAAAGTGCTGAATAAGCGCACATTTGTAGCTTGAACTGCGCTTACGCATTGTAACCCTTGAGTAAGCACAGGGGAGATAGATGAATTAAAGGAGAGTTCCGATTCTCTCTTCCCCCACCTATCCGCCCTCAATGGGGCTGTCTTTTCCAGGCCCAGGAAGAATGAAACAATGTATACAGGAGTTCATTTCAAAATATAAAATTGTGTACTGTAGTCTGCTTGAAATTCTACAAACTTACAGAGACTCGAAAGGAAAATTGTCCTGTAAGTCATGGCTCTCAACCTTTTCCGAACACCTTGTCATCTTGTTTCCCCTCTCCTCCAGTTAGACGCCCCGTCTCTCTCTTTGTATGTTTTACACAATGTTTCACCTTAACCGCCTTGGCATATCCTGGCCCATGAGTTCACTCTGACCCCCACCCCCAGTAAGATCCTGCCCCCATACACACACATACACGCTCTCAGTGTGTGTTTAAGCGATTTTCACCGTGGCCCCTTGGAATATCCTGGGGCCCAGGTTTACCACTGTCCCCTGGTGAGAAATGCTGCTCTGGATGGATGATTTTTTCTGGAAAGGGAAAATCCACAGGCCAATAGTCCTTTGTCTTCAGCTCACGGCATCTGGTGCGATGCAGAAGTCAGAAGACAATAGAAAAAACTCCCAGGCTACTCTGATACAGCCTTCAGCTGGCTGGGAAGCGCGGTATGTCCCCTCCCCAGTCAAAGAGCTGAGGTTGAAGGCACTACTCTCTGCTCGCTGCTAGATCCAGGTTCAGGGCAGAGGGTTCAGTGCTTCCTGGGTTCTCAGGGCACATTTGGCAATTTCTGAAGACATCTTTTACTGCTATAACTTGTGTTTGAGGGAACCCGTGTGAAATAGTAGGTAGAAACGGGGATCCCACAACATATAGGATCACCCTTGCCTTGACTTATGCAGGCCAGAGTGGCTCAATGGGCAGTGTACATGCTTTGGTTGCAGGAGGCCTGGTTCGATCCCCAGTACTTCATGGTCCCCAAGCTCCACCAGAGTGACCTCAGAGTCTGTAGTGGCCCCAAGCATAAAAAGTAAATTCCATGTAGCCAGTAACTCCAAGACAGGAGCCCCTGGCACTGCTTGGTGCGCAGCCAGCAAGCCAGGCAGGAAGAAGTGGGGATTCTTCTCAGCATCCCAGAAGAAGCCAAAGAGGGAAAAGGCACAGACAGGTCTGCATGCAGCAGTCTCCCCCACTTCACTGTGCAACTGCAAGCAGGGGTGAGTTTTGCTTCAAAGGGACTGGATTCAATTTGGCCAAGATCTTTACTCACCTCAAGAATATCACAGACAAACCACCAAAGTGATTCCGTGCTTGGCTTGATCCAGGAGCTAAAGGCACTATCAGACCTGGAGTTGGAGATGGAAAAGTTGGAGCCCAAGTCAGCTGAGCTGGTCCCAGGATACGATGTGCTAACCAGAGTTCTGGAGCCTTAGTCCCTTCTGGGTATGCCAGGCTGAGTAGATTTGCCTTCATTACTGGAAGGTGCAGTAGTGTCGAGGGCATAAAGCCTGGAAGGACTTTGTGGAGACAATCCCTAGGAATAGACGCTGCTGCTGGGAAATCTATAATGTCTCGGGGCCTACTGAAGGGCAGATTAGGTTCAGGTCTTATTTTTTTCACATGTTATTTTCTTTTTTAAAAAATATTTATTATACCACCGTGAGATACACAATTGCAAAGATGTTCATAAGATGTTCATATTTGGGTTTTTGGTCATACAGTGCTCCAGCACCCATCCCTCCACCAGTGCCCATTTCCCCCCACCAATATACGGTTCCCTCCCCTCCCCTAGCCTGCCTCTATGACAGGTTCTTTTTCTTTTCTCTCTTTCTCTTTCTCCTCTCTCTTTCTCTTTCCTTCCACATTGTGGATTACAATACATACATTAAAATGATATCTTGTGTATCTTTTTGCCTGTATTTAATGCTCAGTTCTAGGTTGGTATTAGCATTTTCCCACAATTATTGTACACTGTTCCATTCTCTGTCATACCTCGCCTCTGCTTCCCACGTTTGTGATAATTTCCACCTTTGACAAGATCAGGTCTTATTTTTTAAAAATTTTTTGTCCTGGTACTTGCTTTGTCGAGTACATACACTAAAGTTGGAATGATACAGAGATCCGCAGGGGCCCTGTGCAGCGATGACATGCAAATCTGTGAAGTGTTCCATATTTTAAAACAAAGAATAATTTTTGTCCAGGTTTTTAGACCACACTCCACCTGTTCTCAGGGCTTATTCCTGGCTCTGTGTTCAGTGATAATTCCTGGTAGTGCTCAGGGGATCATACAGGGCGCCAGGATCAAAACCCAGGCTGGCTCATGCAAGGCAAGTGCCCTACTGTCTGTACACTCTCTCTAGTCCTTGTATCACTTGTCTCACTTGTCATTCTATTGATCATCGATTTGCTCGAATGGGCACTAGTAATATCTCCATATGTCCTGTCACATGCTAGTAAAGCCCAAGGGCATGCTTGCTCCAGGAACAAAACCTCAAACCATTCCATCAGGTCATGGGAATGAGGTCTATACTTGTTACTGGTATTTGGCATATCAAATAA
Organism: Cryptotis parvus; assembly: GCA_021461705.1. Taxonomy (NCBI): domain Eukaryota; kingdom Metazoa; phylum Chordata; class Mammalia; order Eulipotyphla; family Soricidae; genus Cryptotis; species Cryptotis parvus. Next base: position 13,384 of record JAJIBD010033969.1, read on the forward strand.
GACACGGTAGCTTGCCAGGCTCTGCCGTGCGGTGGAATACTCTTGTAGTCACCTCTAATCTCGAGCATTTATTGATGTGGTCGCACGAGCCGGGCTGTGATCAGCCCCTTCTGCTGGGTGGAGTTCTGATGAGAGGGGAGTCTGGATGTGGAAAATGGCAGCTCTCTCATGGTGTAGGGGTTCCTCTGGCTTCTTGCGAGGCTCTGCTGGGGTGGCAGGCCATGGCTAGAATCTACCATCCCTCCTGGGCGCCTCGTGATCAGCTAGGCACAGGGAGAGCTGGTAGCAGCTCTGCCCCATGTATGTGAGTCTTTGGATCAGCGTACCTGGGTGGGGCTTAAAAAAGACTGCTGCAGGGTGGGTCTTGACGAGCCAGGCTGTGATCAACTCTTCTGCTGTGTAGAGTTCTGACAAGAGGGAATCTAGTCCTTAGTTTTTAATTTTTACCACGTTGATGATAATGATGATGATGATGATGATGATGTTGGTGTTGATGATAATGATGATGATGATGGTGATGATGTTAACGGACTACACAGCCAGCAGTGCTTGGGTCCTCAAGGGATAGCACTGGGGATTGAACCCAGCACCCCACAACCGGAATGCAAAGCATGTGTTCCAGCCCTTTAAGTCATTCCCCCCTGGCCCTCATTTATTTTTAAATGAAAGAATTGAAATGAACTCTTTGTCATTCAGGTTCCTAAATTCAAGGCTAGTACATATGGCAAACAGAGGAACCTTATGTATTAGATACAATGTAGGCACAGGCTTGAAATATCCCCAGAGGGGTGAGAAGGTCGAGAAAGAAGGAGAAGGAAAGTCAGGTCATTTATTTCTCAAAATAGACCATTATCTCCTTCCTGGTATGCAAATAACCATGCCTAGTTGTTCAAACCAAACCAACCAGGTAGTAAATTATGAAAAGGAAAGTGAAATGTACCTCGATTCAATCATCTGGGAAGGGAAATAAAAAACAAACAGTGGTGGGCGATGTCTCGGATTCCATTCTTTGCAATAGCACTTATGGGGTGCCATCAGCACGGCTTTGGGATGCTGGGCTTGAACTCAGAACCTGGCACATGCTAAGCGTGTACTCTACAGCTTGCTCTCACCCCACCCCTCTTTCAAATATCTGTAGGAACAATTTTATATTTTGAGAAAAGAATGCTCCAGTTCATGCTGCTTTGTAGACAGCAATAAACTAGCAGGAGCTGAGCCTCTGGAAGACCACGTTAGCGAGCAGCTTATTGGCTTATTGTTCCCAGGGAGTGTGAGGTTTCAAAGGAGAAATGGCTGAAAAACACTGATAGCACTCCTTCCTGAGAAGTGCCCCATCTGGCTTCCAGATAGTCCTCACCTTTTCTGGAAGGGGTGGGGTGGGCAGCAGGGCCAGGCTAAATAGGAGGGGTTCACCTTCACCCAAAGCCCAAGGCTCCTGGGGTGAGGGAGGGAGAAGGGCAAGTAGCTGTTTGCTCCCCAGGAGCCAGGAATTGCTGGTCAGCTCTGGGAATGGAAACCTGGAAAGTGCTAGAAGTGCAAGGAGCCTCTCTGGGAATGCAGGAAGAGGGGGACTTGTTACCTTGGGAGGGGTATGAAGAGGGGTGTCTGTATTTCTTATGCTTTTTGGGGAGTCAGTGTCACCTTTTGTTCTGGGCATCCCAAGTCTTTATTTTTTAATGTAAAAATTATTATTATTACTATTTTTGCTTTTTTGGGTCACACCGGAGATGCTCAGGGTGACTCCTGGCCTCTCGCTCAGGAATTATTCCTGGCAGTGCTCAGGGGACCATATGGGATGCTGGGGATCGAACCTAGGTTGGCCGCATGCAAGGCAAATGCCCTACCTGCTGTACTATGGCTCTGGCCCACATCCTAGAGTCTTTAAGAAAATCCTCGCTCCTGCTCTAATACTGACACAGAGCCCCAGGTCTACCAAGAAATAACAGTTGCCTGAGGTTCCAGTCCAGGAAGGCTGCCTGACAGGGGCTGAGCTTTACTTTAGAGGCTCCAGTCCTGCCATCCAAGCTCATCTAGGTCCCAGAACTCACCATGTCATCTTCCATTTTCTCACTCCAATGGGCACTTCACAGGGAATTGAACCAACACACTATTATCAATAGAATTTTTAGGAACCAATGCCAGTTGGTGTGGTGGTTGTGGTGACCATGGTGGTGGTGGTGGTAGTGGTGTGTGATGGTGGTGTGTGGTGGTGATGGTGGTGGTGGTGGTGATGGTGGTAGTGGTGGTGTGTGGTGATGGTGTGTGGTGGTGGTGATGGTGGCGGTGGTGGTGATGGTGGTGGTGATGGTGGTGGTAGTGGTGATGGTGGTGGTGGTGGCGGTGGTGGTGGTGGTGATGGTGGTGTGTGATGGTGGTGTGTGGTGGTGGTGATGGTGGTGATGGTGGTTTGTGGTGGTGGTGATGGTGGTGATGGTAGTGGTGATGGTGGTGATGGTGGTGGTGAGGTGGTGTGTGGTGTGGTGATGGTGGTGGTGGTGGTGATGGTGGTTTGTGGTGGTGGTGATGGTGGTGATGGTGGTGGTGGTGATGGTGATGGTGGTGGTGGTGGTGATGGTGGTGTGGTGGTGATGGTGTTGTGGTGGTGATGGTGGTGGTGGTGATGGTGGTGATGGTGGTGGTGGTGGTGATGGTGGTGTGGTGGTGATGGTGGTGATGGTGCGGTGATGGTAGCAGTGATGGTGGTGTGGTGGTGATGGTGGTGGTGGTGGTGGTGATGGTGGTGGTGTGTGATGGTGGTTTGTGGTGGTGGTGATGGTGGTGGTGATGGTGGTGGTGGTGGTGATGGTGGTGATGGTGATGGTGGTGGTGGTGATGGTGATGGTGGTGATGGTGGTGTGGTGGTGATGGTGGTGGTGGTGATGATGGTGGTGGTGATGGTGGTGTGGTGGTGAAGGTGGTGGTGTAGTGGTGGTGGTGGTGTGTGATGGTGGTTTGGGTGGTGGTGGTGGTGGTGATAGTGGTGGTGGTGGTGGTGATGGTGGTGTGGTGGTGATGGTGGTAGTGGTAGTGGTGGTGGTGGTTGTGGTGATGGTGGTGGTGGTGATGGTGGTGTGGTGGTGATGGTGGTAGTGGTGAGTGGTGGTGGTGGTTGTAGTGATGGTGATGGTGGTGGTGGTGGTGATGGTGGTGTGGTGGTGATGGTGGTAGTGGTAGTGGTGGTGGTGGTTGTGGTGATGGTGATGGTGGTGGTGGTGGTGATGGTGGTGATGGCGGTGGTGGTGGTGGTGGTGGTGGTGGTGATGGTGGTGATGGTGGTGGTGTGGTGGTGATGGTTGTGGTGATCGTGATGGTGGTGTTGTGGTGATGGTTGTGGTGATCGTGATGGTGGTGTTGGTGATGGTGGTGGTGGTGGTGGGATATGTGTGCAGGGTTGGGATCAGTTTATTCTTTTTTTCTTTCATTTTGTTTTTTGTTTGGGAGCCATACCGGCAGTGCTCAAGGGTTAGTCCTGACTCTGCACTAAGGAATTCCTCCTGGTGGTCTGGCGGTGCTCAAGAGAACACAGGGGATGCCGCGGATCAAACCTGGCTTGACTGCACGCAAGGCCAAACACCCAACTCACTATACTATCTCTCTGGCCCCCGGGGGTCAGTTCATTCTAGTATCATCTGGGATCAACCTGGATGCAGGCCCTCCAAAAGGACAAATCGGGGGCTCAAAACAACTGTGGCTTTTCCTGGGCAACTGAACATCACCTGTCCAGTCCTGGGAGACTCCTTGGGTCCTTCTCCTCCTGTATCCCATGATGCTTTTGGCGGAAGCAGCTGTGGCACCCGCACCTAGACACATTACCAAGGGAACAATGGGATTCTCCTTTTCTGGAGTTTCACCTGCTCAGTGGTGCCTTTGGTGAGGTTGCTCAGGGGAGGGCTCACGCGATCTTCGCCCTTAGCATGCCCAGTTTCTTTCTGTGAGGTGCTTGTGGAGTGTGAAATCCTGACACTTCTGACCATAACTATGGGGTTGAGGGAATGCTTCCTAAGAAAAGATGCGGGCTCACGTGAAAAAGAAAAGGAAATGGAAAACGTGGGCATTTTGATATGTTAAGTACACACAATCGCATCATTTTTTTTTGTTTTTTTTTTTTTTTTTTTGCTTTTTTAGGTCACACCTGGCAATGCTCAGGGGGTTACTCCTGGTTCTGCATTCAGGAATTACTCCTGGCGGTGCTCAGGGGACCATACGGGATCCGAGGATCGAACCCGGGCGGCACAGGCGGCGCGTGCAAGGCAAACGCCCTACCCGGCTGGGCTATCGCTCCGGCCCCGCATCATTTTTTATATTTTATTATATCACCGTGAGATATACAATTATCTCATAAGATGTTCATATTTGGGTTTTAGGTCACACAGTGTTCCAGTACCCATCCCTCAACCAGTGCCCATTTCCCACCACCAATGTCCCCCGATTCCCTCCTCCCTCCCTAGCCTGCCTCTGTGACAGGTTCTTTATTCCTTTCTCTCTCTCTCTCTTCTCTTTTTCTTCCCTTCCACACTGTGGATTACAATACATGCATTAAGAGGTTGTCATGTGTATCTTTTGCCTGTATTTAACGATTGCATCATTCTTTCTGAAGATTTCGGCAAATCAGCTTCCATGAAACTTTTCACCTTTCCCTGCTTCTCCTCCTCCCTCTTTTCAAACATTTAGACCTACCCGATGGCAATGACTGCTAGGGGAGGTCTCTGCCCTGTGTATGGGCTAGCACAAATAATTCAGCATCAAGCAGCCGGCTCCTGTAGCCTGGCATTAGGATAAGTGTATCTTAAGAAAGTTCTTATGCAGACTTGGCTCCAGGCAATAAACGTCATAGACGTAGCACTGTAGCAAGCCAAATTTCTAGGAGCAAATTAGGCTGAAAACATCTTCTAGAGACAGCTAGAAAGGACTCCGTATACTACCCCCAAAATAAGGCAAGTTATGCAGTAAATGCTTCCTTTATGGGCCTTCTTCCATTATGATTAGGGTTAAAAGACATCTTGTCAATAAGAAAGGGATGTTTACGGAGGACTCATGTCTTGGGCAAGGCGGCGCCTGTCAAACACGACTATGCTGGGAAGTGATCAGCAGGTGAAGGCGGGAATGAAGCCTAGTACAAGCACACAGCGCACACGTCTCTGCATCCCCCTCCATCACGGCGTGACCCTCATTTTATTATCCTGGACCTGTCATTAGCAGGGAGATCAAAGCAGGCAGTTCAGAAAGAATGCCAGACCAGAACAGGGGTCCTGAGGGGGGTTCAGAAAGGGCGTGAGCCATTTCAAGTCCCTGGACAGACTTTCGTGGAGGAAGGTGGGCCAGCTTGAGAGGGTCTTTTTTTTTTTTTTTTTTTTTTTTGCTGACCCCTTCCTCCTGCAAGGTGGAACTCTCGGGCATCCGATTTTTAGTGTTCCTATGTTGACTAAGGGAGGAACTTTCCTCAAGGTCCAGATAAGGAACCATCACACACGCAGAATAAAAGCAAACAGAACATCTCACAGTGGAATCAAGACTTTGGCTTCCAAACATTTCCCCACTTTATAGTTTCCCGATGTCTTCAGATTCTGGTTTTTTTTTTTTTTTTTTTTTTTTGGTACCGCTCCATGATGTATGCCCCTGCATAGATAAGTCCAGCTCCCACCTTGGAGCCTGGATCTTTAAGGAAAAATCATAAGGACACATTTCCACACATGTGTGGCACACCTCGCTGTCTGTAGGGGGAATTTGGTAGAGTCTTGGTGAGTGCTTGTGGGAGCTGAGTACTGGTTGTCAGCTTTCTTCCATGTTGGCTGAATCTGTGCCAATCTGCCTCTCCTCCCAAATCAAGTCAAGCTTCACTCAACGTGGCCTAGACCTGCTAGCACAACTGGGGTGTGGACTGAGACAATGGACCCAAGACCTCTGGGTGTTCAAAGGACCTAAAAGGATAACTGGGGCAGTAGCGATAGCACAGCAGGAAGTGTTTGCCCTTGCATGTAGCCAACCTGGGTTTGATCCCTGGCATCCCCGAACACCACCATGAGTAATTCCTGAGTGCAGAGCCAGGAGTACCCCTGAGCATCGCTGGCTGTGAGCCAAAAAGGAACAGAAAAGAAAGAAAAAAATAACTGCCATCACATCACTTGTCATGTGGGTCTCAGGTCCCTGGGTAACAAGACCTATGGCCTATTTCTGCCCTCCCCTCAAAGCCAGTTCCTATATTTTGGAGGGAACTGGATACTTCCCATGGATAACTCCTCGGGACTGTGATTGATATAAATGGAAACATCCTTTCGATTTCCCAATAGGGATGAAGCAGAAAATAGCCCTGGGAGAAAGAGAGAGCCTATTCACCTCATTATAATAAATAATAATAATAATTATTATTATTATCATTATTATTTTGCTTGGAGCCACATCCAAAAGAGTTTTGTTTTGTTTGTTTGTTTGTTTTGCTTTTTGGGTCACCCCCTGGCAATGCTCAGGGGTTACTCCTGGCTTTGTGCCCAGGAATTACTCCAGGCAGTGCTCAGGTGACCATATGGAATGCTGGGGATGCAAGGCAAATGTCCTCCCCACTGTGCTATTGCTCGGCCCCACATCCCACAGAGTTCAGGGCTTATTCCTGACTTTGTGCTCAGGGATGACTCCTAGCACAGTTCAGGGGACCATAGGAGTTTCTGGGGATCCAACGCAGGTTGGCTACATGGAAGGCAAAGTGCCCTACTTGCTGTACCTAGGTCTGTCTCTGGTCCCTATTCACTGCACTTTTATTTTTTTTTTAATTTTTTTTATTATACCACCGGAAACACACAATTACAAAGGTGTTCATAATTGGTTCTTGGTAATACAGTATTCCAGCACCCATCCCTCCACCAGTGCCCCATTTCCACAACCAATGTACCCCCTCCCCCCCTGTCCCCCACCCGCCTTAATACTAGGTACCGCAGTTTCCTCTCTTTCTCTCTCTATCTCTCTCTCTGTCTCTGCATCTCTCTCCCTCTTATTTTACACATTATGGCTAGCCCTGCAGATATTTAGAGTTTATCACTTAAGTCTCTTTGTGTATATTCAGTGGTGAGTTTCACTGCACTTTTAAAGGTAAAATGATGATGACTATTTTCAAGGCAGGCCCACAGAGATCTCAGAGAGAGACAGTCAGCGGAGGGGAGGAGGCCACAGCCCTGGGGTGCAGGAGGGCTTGACTGAGATGGAAAAGGTGAGAAAGGAAGGCTGAGGGTCAGTCTGCTGGGAGCTCAGGACGTGGGTTAGTCCCAGGAAAAGTGTCCACAGGAAGAGGTCTCCGTTTTTCCCCTTCCTTTTATAAGCAGGACCAAAGTGGCACTGATTCAGCCAAAGTCAGAGCTTGTTTGGTTCCCCCCCCTCTCATTTTCAGAATCTTTGGGCAGAACTATTGTCACTCTTAAACAAGTTGAAAGCAACGGTTGTTGCTTGTACTCCTCATACTTGAGGCCCAGGGTTTAATCCCTGCACTGTGAACCCACCAACCAACCCAGGAGTCTCAAGTGCCTCCACAGAGAAAGTGCCTCAATGCCACAATATGGCAGCTACTATTCGAATCCCACACCTGGGCCAAGAGGAAGAGCTCAGGGCCAGTTAAAGCACCTGCCTTGCAAGCCGTGGTAATGAGTTCAAATCCCTGGCGTCCCACATGCACATGATTGTTCTGTTCTTTGAGCCTGACAGCTCTAGCTGGATGTGACCGCAGTGCCTCAAGAGACTTCCAGCTCCTCAGAGGTATGTGAGTTCTATAAAGTGGGGTTGCAAAACTCAGCAAATATGGCATATAAAAGATGTGCCAGCGCTGTGGCTAGGAAGTACAACCTCTGGCGTAACACAGGTGCAAGCACAGCAACCTAAGGGTTGCAAACTCAGCACCATCGTGGAGTGTGCTGACTGCCAGTGTATGACCCCAGTGAACAGCCGGGTATGTGTGCAACCCGGGTGTGACTGCCAGTGAACAGCCGGTCACGTGTGCAACCGGGTGTGACTGCCAGTGAACAGCCGGGTACGTGGTGCAACAGGGGTGTGACTGCCAGTGAACAGCCAGGGACGTGTGCAGTCCTATGCCTGCTACATTGACAGGAGCAAGAATAAAGTGGAAGGGAAGGGTTAAGAAAAAACAAGAACTATTTCCCACCGAAATCTAGACATCGCACGGCTACAGCATGAGCCAACCTGACCTATAAAAACCACATTACCTTCCTTTTGTCGGTCGCAGTCCGAGACATCCCCTCCGATCTCCCCACTTCCTGGCTTCATCTGACACTTATTCTGTGACTAGGGCTACTGACCTTGAGGTCTTGCTGGCTTCCCCAAGCTTTTATTTTTTTTTAAATGGCAATAAGCAATGACATTAAATCTGGCACATGAGCTATTATGGAATAACTTTTAATTGCTTAAACCAGCGATTTAAAGAGGAAAAATCAGGTTTCCTCTGAATGAGAAATATAGGAATATATCCAAATGAATGAGGTTCCTACCAACCACCGGAAGTTCTCACTATCGTAAGAGGATACAAACACTGGCTGTAATGTTAAAAGCAATATAAGCACTTGCTTTGAATCGCTATGCAGGTTACTTAGAGCTTTCAGAATCCAGGTATGGCAGAGAAGACCTCGTTATTCACCTTAATTCCCATCAGTGAGGGAGGTTAGGAAAAAAAAAAGCCAACAAACCACTGCA
>JAJIBD010033970.1:0-13519 GCA_021461705.1 Cryptotis parvus
TGGTCCCCCTGAGCCTGCAAAGAGTGATCCCTGGGTATACAAACAGAAGTAAAGGCTGAACGCCACGGGGTGTGGCCCAAAATAAACAAGTGTGTGCTGCTAACCATGGACGCCCTCTTTGCCAGACTCTGCTCTGAGGCTTAATTCCAGTATGCCATTTTATCCTCACCATCTTGTCATGGGAGAGATCAGCACCATTTTACAGGTGAAGCCGCTCAGACCAGAGAGGCTGAGTAGCTTTCTAAGGTCACACAGCCAGGGAGGAGCAGAGCCTAAGTCTCTCTGCTCCACCCGCAGACCATACCTGCAGGCTTGTCCTGAGGATTAAGTGGGATCAATACAGTTGTTGGCACCGTGGTGAGGACACAGTGAAGGTCCCACAGGTCCAGCAGCCCTGAAAAAGACAGCAGACATTTGTCCCCGTGGGCCCTTATTAATGGGGGGGACACGTAGACAGGGAAAGGCAAGTTGGGGACCGGGGTACATTCAGGGAGGGCCCTATGCTTAGAGGAGGTCTCTGCAGAGCTGAGGCTGGAGGGCTGTACCTGGAGCAGTAGGGCTCTGTAGAGGTGAGGCTGGGGAACTGTGCTTGGAGCAGAAGGTGTCTGCAGAGGTGAGGCTGGAGGGCTGTGCCTGTAGCAGAAAGTCTCAGCAAGAGGTGAGGCTGGGGTGGGCTGTGCCTGTAGCAGAAGGTCTCTGCAGAGTTGAAGCTGGAGGGCTGTGCCTGTAGCAGAAGGTCTCTGCAGAGGTGAGGCTGGAGGGCTGTGCCTGTAGCAGAAGGTCTCTGCAGAGGTGAGGCTGGAGGGCTGTGCCTGGAGCAGAAGGTCTCTGCAGAGGTGAGGCTGGGGGGCTGTGCCTGTAGCAGAAGGTCTCTGCAGAGGTGAGGCTGGGGTGGGCGCTGCCTGTAGCAGAAGGTCTCTGCAGAGGTGAGGCTGGAGGGCTGTGCCTGTAGCAGAAGGTCTCTGCAGAGGTGAGGGCTGGGGGTGGGCTGTGCCTGCAGAAGGTCTCTGCAGAGTTGAAGCTGGAGGGCTGTGCCTGTAGCAGAAGGTCTCTGCAGAGGTGAGGCTGGAGGGCTGTGCCTGGAGCAGAAGGTCTCTGCAGAGGTGAGGCTGGGGAGCTGTGCCTGTAGCAGAAGGTCTCTGCAGAGGTGAGGGCTTGGGGTGGGGCGCTGCCTGTAGCAGAAGCTCTGAGGTGAGGCTGGAGGGCTGTGCCTGGAGCAGAAGGTCTCTGCAGAGGTGAGGCTGGGGAGCTGTGCCTGCAGCAGAAGGTCTCTGCAGAGGTGGAGGCTGGGGGTGGGCTGTGCCTGCAGCAGAAGGTCTCTGCAGAGGTGAGGCTGGAGGGCTGTGCCTGGAGCAGAAGTGTCTCTGCAGAGGTGAGGCTGGGGAGCTGTGCCTGTAGCAGAAGGTCTCTGCAGAGGTGAGGCTGGGGGTGGGCTGTGCCCAAGCAGAAGGTCTCTGCAGAGTTGAAGCTGGAGGCTGTGCCTGTAGCAGAAGGTCTCCTGCAGAGGTGAGGCTGGAGGGCTGTGCCTGCAGCAGAAGGTCTCTGCAGAGGGTGAGGCTGGGGTGGGCTGTGTCTGCAGCAGAAGGTCTCTGCAGAGGTGAGGCTGGGGTGGGCTGTGCCTGTAGCAGAAGGTCTCTGCAGAGGTGAGGCTGGAGGGCTGTGCCTGTAGCAGAAGGTCTCTGCAGAGGTGAGGCTGGAGCTGTGCCTGGAGCAGAGGTCTCTCTGCAGAGGTGAGGCTGGGGGCTGTGCCTGTAGCAGAAGGTCTCTGCAGAGGTGAGGCTGGGGGGTGGCGCTGCCTGTAGCAGAAGGTCTCTGCAGAGGTGAGCTGGAGGGCGGTGCCTGTAGCAGAAGGTCTCTGCAGAGGTGAGGCTGGGGGGTGGGCTGTGCCTGTAGCAGAAGCCTCTGCAGAGTTGAAGCTGGAGGGCTGAGCCTGTAGCAGAAGGTCTCTGCAGAGGTGAGGCTGGAGGGCTGTGCCTGTAGCAGAAGGTCTCTGCAGGAGGTGAGGCTGGAGGGCTGTGCCTGTAGCAGAAGGTCTCTGCAGAAGGTGAGGCTGGGGGTGTGAGCGCTGCCTGTAGCAGAAGTCTCTGCAGAGTTGAAGCTGGAGGGCTGTGCCTGTAGCAGGAAGGTCTCTGCAGAGGTGAGGCTGGAGGGCTGTGCCTGTAGCAGAAGGTCTCTGCAGAGGTGAGGCTGGGGTGGGCTGTGCCTGTAGCAGAAGGTCTCTGCAGAGTTGAAGCTGGAGGGCTGTGCCTGTAGCAGAAGGTCTCTGCAGAGGTGAGGCTGGAGGGCTGTGCCTGGAGCAGAAGGTCTCTGCAGAGGTGAGGCTGGGGGAGCTGTGCCTGTAGCAGAAGGTCTCTGCAGAGGTGAGGCTGGGGGTGGGCGCTGCCTGTAGCAGAAGGTCTCTGCAGAGGTGAGGCTGGAGGGCTGTGCCTGCAGCAGAATGGTCTCTGCAGAGGTGAGGCTGGGGGTGGCTGTGCCTGTAGCAGAAGGTCTCTGCAGAGGTTGAAGCTGGAGGGGCTGTGCCTGTAGCAGAAGGTCTCTGCAGAGGTGAGGCTGGAGGGCTGTGCCCTGTAGCAGAAGGTCTCTCTGCAGAGAGTGAGGCTGGGGTGGGCTGTGTCTGTAGCAGAAGGTCTCTGCAGAGGTGAGGCTGGGGTGGGCTAGCCTGTAGCAGAAGGTCTCTGTAGAGGTGAGGCTTGGGGAACTGTGCTTGGAGCAGAAGGTGTCTGCAGAGGTGAGGCTGGAGGGCTGTGCCTTAGAAAGGTCTGCAGAGGTGAGAGCTGGGGGTGGGCTGTGCCTGTAGTAGAAGGTCTCTGCAGAGTTGAAGCTGGAGGGCTGTGCCTGTAGCAGAAGGTCCTGCAGAGTGAGGCTGGAGGGCTGTGCCATGGCAGAAGGTCTCTGCAGAGGTGAGGCTGGAGGGCTGTGCCTGGAGCAGAAGGTCTCTGCAGAGGTGAGGCTGGGGGGGGGCTGTGCCTGTAGCAGACTCTGCAGAGGTGAGGCTGGGGGGGCTGTGCCTGGAGCAGAAGAATCTCTGCAGAGGTGAGGCTGGGGTGGCTGTGCCTGGAGCAGAAGGTCTCTGCAGAGGTGAGGCTGGGGGATGGGCTCTTCCTGGAGCAGAAGGTCTCTGCAGAGGTAAAGCTGGGAATGGGCTGTGCCTGTAGCAGAAGGTCTCTGCAGAGGTGAGGCTGGGAGCTGTGCTGGAGCAGAAGGGCTCCTGCAGAGGTGAGGCTGGGAGAGCTGTGCCTGGAGCAGAAGGGTTCTGCAGAGGTGAGGCTGGGGAGCTGTGCCTGGAGCAGAAGGGTTCCTGCAGGAGGTGAGGCTGGGGAGCTGTGCCTGGAGCAAAAAAGGTCTCTGCAGAGGTGAGGATGAGGAGCTGTGCCTGGAACAGAAGGGCTCTCTGCAGAGGTGAGGCTGGGGGAGCTGTACCTGGAGCAGAAGGTCTCTGCAGAGGTGAGGCTGGGGAGCTGTGCCTGGAGCAGAAGGGCTCTCAGAGGTGAGGCTGGGGCTTTGACCACCATCTTGAGAAATTAGAAAACAACTAAGTCCAGAGTTTGGTTTTCATTTTTTCTTCTGTGGGGTCACACCGGCTCAGGGGTTACTCCTAGCTCTGTGTTAGGGATCACTCCCGGCAGTGCTCAGAGCCCCTCTGGGATGCTGGGGATTGAACCTGGCTTGGCCGAATGCAAGGCAAGTGCCCTCCCAGCTGAGCTGTGGCTCAGGGGCCCAGGAGGCTTTCAGCAGAGCAGAAGCAGGGTGTGTTTTGTCAGTCCTGAAGTCCCCAGAGACCTGTCCTTGGGAAGCCTTAGAGGTCACAGGCTTCCACCCCGTTTCAGCCTCAGAGGAGAAAGGGACTCCTGAAGGTCAGCGGGGCTTAGCGACAGAGCGGTCATGCGCTGCGTCCTGCCAGAGCCCCCTCCCGGGCGGCACCAAGCAGGACTCCCTTGCTGCTGCCCTCTGTGCTTCTAGACAGGTCTAGGGGAGCAGCCTCCGATGGGCCCCCGTTTCGGCGCCCACTGTCCTGCAGAGGCTGTCGGGGTGGGGCTGAGAGATTGAGGGTTTCACATTGGCGCTGCTGGGGATCTGGAGCTTCTCCGAGTTTCTCTTGCCTTGTCGTGTGGGGGGGGGGAAGCCCGCCGAGGCTCACGTGAGTGGCTGGATGAGAACTCGGCTTCATCAGGGTTTAAAAGGCTAAAGCCAAGAGGGCCTGAATGGGGAAAGGGCGTGGTAAGAGCCGCTGAGTGCTGACAACCTTCCGGGAACTGTCCGGGGAGCTGTCCGGGGGAGCTGTCCAGGGAGCTGTCGGGGAGCTGTCCAGGGGAGCTGTCCGGGAGCTGTCCGGGGAGCTGTCCGGGGGCTGTCCGGGGGAGCTGTCGGGGAGCCTCCGGGGGAGCTGTCCAGGGAGCTGTCCAGAAGCTGTCCGGGGGGAGCTGTCCGGGGAGCTGTCCAGGGAGCTGTCCGGGGAGCTGTCGGGAGCTGTCCGGGGAGCTGTCCGGGGAGCTGTCCAGGGAGCTGTCGGAGCTGTCCAGAGCTGTCCAGGAGCTGGCCAGGAGCAGCGGCCTCACCGTGTTTGAGATCAAACCACGCTTCAGAGCATCGTCCTGAGTTTCAAATTCACTTTGGCTAGTGAATCTGGGGACAGCAGGGCCCAGCAGCCAGGCTGAGCTGACCGCGGTCACAGTGGTACAGGGGTGGTGGACAGTTAAGACGACTCCCCCCTCAAGTCAACCCCATTCTCAAACTTGAGGTGCTTTCCATGCTACCGGACCAATGGAGAGGAGGGAGCAGCCGGCCCCAGCGCGCTGACTCCCGTGGTGGTGTGTGTGGCGGGGTGAACACGGGAGGGCCTGTCCCCGGGGCAGAATCTTCGCTGTCCATCACCCCCAGGGAGGATGCAGCTGCCGTAGTCCTCCCGCGGTGGTGCTGAAACAGCAAGGCCGTGCGGGTACGAGGTCTGGAAGGGACAAGGGAAGAGACCCCGAGGAACCTTCTCCGGCGCCACCCCTCGCTGGGGCCGGGAGAAGTCGAGCCTGTGATTTAATGGGGATAAATCGCCCTGCAAACAGGCCCCTGCTAGTCACGCAGCTACAGGGCTGGACTCGCGGAGGACCCTGTTGGATTCCTGCTCCTGCAAACGGGGGCGGCTCACCACGCTCCACCCCGCCCCACATTGCAGCGAGGAGATCCCAGAAGGGCCTCTCGGTTCCGAAGGGAGAGCCCAGCCCTTCTTCTACTCCCGCCAACGCCTGCTTCTCTCCCATTACACTGACACGAAAACTGAGCCCCGAGACGGGGACAACACCCGTAAGGAGCCCTGGAGTACTCAAAGCTTCGCGTCCATCATCTCCTAAATCTCCCACCCCGGGACCCCCAGAGGAAACCCACGGCTCAACTGCATGCTTGGACGTGCAAGGGGATGCCCGGCCTGACCGCGCCCGCAGACGGCCAGAGGCTGCAGCCGGATCCTCCCCCGTCCCCAGGGGTCCTGTGTCCACGCGCCCCCGGCTCCGACCTCCCTCCCCCCGGGGCCCCTCCCCATGCTCCCCCTACAGCTCCCTCCCCGCTGCAAAGTTGGGGCGTCCTCTGAGCGGCAGGTGCACGGGGCGTGTGGTGCGGGGGCTCCCGGGACCCGCTGCAGAGCGTCTCCCCGGCGGCCGGGGCGCGGGTACCGCTTTAAAAATCCGGCCTGGGCAAAACTTTGATGATAAATCAGCGGCGGATCCCTCCCGCCGCGCCTCCTGCGGCCGGCGCGCGGCGTGGCCTTCCGCGCGGGGAAGAGTCCCGCAGTCGGAGGCGGCCGGCGGGGCGTGCGCTCGCTCCGCAGCCCACGCTAAGGCTGAGCCAAGCGAGGCGAGGCTGGGGCGGCGGCCGGGCCGGCTGCATGGGCGCCGCGGGCTCTGCTGGCGCGCCCGAGCCCCGATGTGAGCGCGGCGGCAGCCCCCCGGCCCGAGGCGCGCGCACCATGGGGCCGTTGCTGTACGCGGGCGCTGGGCGCCTCCACTATCTGGCACTTTTCCTGCAACTCGGCGGCGCCACGCGGCCGCCGGCCACGCGCCCTGGGACAACCACGTCTCGGTACGGTGAGTCCGGGTCACCGCCCCTCCCACGCCACCCCACCCGCGGACCCCCAGCCTGGGCACCGCTGTCTGCGGCTCCAACTTGCCGGGTCCCGGGGATGCGGAACCCGCCCTGGCCGTGGCAGGGAGTCCCCGGGCGCCCCTGCCGGCCCCCGGTTGCACCCCGCGCTCCCGGGCCACCCCTACGAGAAAGGGCCAGTGGACTCCCTTACGCCCCCAAATTCTCCCCGCTTGCTCAGCCACACGCCCGCGCCCGTGCAAACCTCGGCGACCCCGTATTCGTAGCCGCCACTCGCTCGCACGCACAGCCCCAGACACCTCCCTTCACCTCACTGTAAACAGACTTGTTCCTGCCACACATACACACACACATACACACACACGCGTGCGCCTACATACACACGGGCACACATGCGCCACGGCCCGTGGCTAGCCCCCCAGCTGGCACCCAGGCACACAGACTCTGCACAACTCTTGCCCTCCACTGCAGACACACTGGCAAACACACACACACTTGTGACACTCCTGCTGGCCCAGCCTCTCTGCCCATCCGCCTTCCTCCCGGACGGGTGGGCTTCCCCGCTGTTTCCTGCCCACCCTCCCAGCTCCATATTTGCTCCTTGCAGCCCTGGAAGAGGTCCTAGGGGCCCAGCAGCCTCTACCCCCTAGAGAACAGGTAGCCTGACGCCGCCGCTGGTGGAACCAGACCTCCCAGGGCCCCGGAGAAGCTGGAATAGTTGGGATTTCTGCTCCAGTCAGAGGCTGGGGTGGGCGCAGGAGAGATGTCATCAGCCCTTTTGTCTCTTTCTGGGGGTGCACAGGAAGCCCTCCCCATCCCCGGTCTTGCTTGCCACCCCCTCCCCCAGGACCAGAATGTGGAAATCTCAACTCCGCCGTGGCGTGGGAGCCAGCAGCAAGCCGGCGTGCCCGGTGCGGTCACTGAGTGTCGGAAGCTCCGCCCGCCCCAGAAGTCCAAGTTGGCCTGAGTCAGGTCGTTGGAGGCTGGTGGCTGTTGGTCGGGTGAGGCGGGGGGGTGCCTCTGCCCCCTGTGAGCCAGGCATGTACCCTAGAACAGGCCAGATGGAAATGCTTCCTAAACCACCCTCCCTGCAGGAACCCTGGCGTATCTGGTAGGCAATGATAGTGCCAAGAGCTGGGCACCATGTGCCTAGGGCTGGGGCAGGTTTGCACCAAGGGCAGAGAATAGGGAGATTTATTCTGGTGGAAAGGGTGAGGCGGGAGGGGGTGTTGCTGGGGAGTGACGCAGGAGTGGGATTGCCGGAGAGCGAGGCTGCCCGAGCCCAGCTCTTTCTTTGGGGAGGAACCTGCCTCCTTCCCTATGTCCGGTGGCCAGGCCGCGGGGACGAGGGGAAAGGTTTCTAGCCTCAGTGTCGATGCAGAAATCGGGGCTCGGTGAGCAGAGCCGAGCTGGGACGGGCAAAAGCAGCACCTGTTCAGGACTCTGCCGCCTGGCGGGGTTCCCTCGGCTCCGGGCGGCCGGGATTCCTGCTTCCTTTCCTCCTGCGCTCAGCTCTCCTCCTGGGCGCAGAAACTTCCGCTGGGCGCGTGCTGCCCCACCGCCCAGTCCTCAGGCCCGGGACTCTGAGGCTTGTGCTCTTCCCTTCCCGGACCCCCAGACTCCACAGACCTGGGTGCTCCTCTCTCGTTCCGAGCTCCCAGAGACAAGCAGGACGTGCCCTTGGTGTGGCAGTGCCCGCTTCTCTTGTCAGGCATTCTCACGCAGTAGCCCAGCCTTCGCTAATGTTCCCCTAACCCTGGAGAGGTCCGCGCGTAGGCTCGGGGGCTGCAGAGGAGGGTGTTTCCTGCTGGACAGTCCAGCCTCTCTCACCTCCCTGCCTGGCTCCGGGCAGAGCAGCTGTAAGGGCTCAAACGCCTTCCCTCAGCATGGCCAGGCTCGGAGTCACCAAGTAGAAGATAGAGAGCCCCCAGGCTGGCCCTCCCTGGGCCAGTGCCCCCCCACCCCTTCTCCCGCCCCTGCCTTGGGAGGGGGTTGGGGGTCCCCACTTAATCAAAAAAAGAAACTGTTATTAATGATAGTGGGACATGGAGACAAGTGGGTCATGTCTAATAAGCCATTTGTGTTCAGGAGGAGAATACCAATTTGATAAAAGCTGTGTGTGCTGAAAGCCCAGAAATTGCTGTTTCGCAGATTGGAGCCTGATCGTTTTCATTATTTCTAGGATCCGCGTGGTCTCAGCTGATTCAGAAATGTGGTGCCAGGGAGAGAGGAAGTGTCTCTGTGTGTGAGGGAGGTGTGGGGCTCCTGGGATGTGCCCCACTGACCCTAGCCCTTGGCTGGCTCTGCTCCCTGCCAGCCCAGCCCCCAAGGCTGCCACGCCTTGCGCCGCCCGCCGCCTTAGGGCTCCTTGCAGGCAGAGCTCTGTCAGATGGTCGGCTGCAAGGACGGCTGCCTCCGCCCAGCTGCCGCTCCCTCTCCTTCCCTGCATGCAGCCCACTGCAGAGGCTTGTTAAAAAGCGCAATAGAAAGTGAGCGTTGGGGGCTCCTCTTTAGGAGGCCCCTCAGGGAATTGGGAGGCTGCAGTGGGGGTGGGAGAGTCCGTGCCTGTACCGAGTAGACGCTCATACCTAGCATTATCTGATCTTTTTGCCTCCCTGCCTTAAAGGGTCCCTCATGGAGGGAGGGGAACAGGTAGCTGATGCCCATGAGCCCCATAGTGTGTGTTGGGCACAGCCAGGCCCCTTGCCTTCGCCAGACGCTAGCTCACTAAGGCTGGCATTACACAGGCAGGGCTGGCAGTGCATGGAAGAAGCAGAGTTCAGAAGGGCAGTGACTTGCCCAAGGTCGCTGAGCCTGTTCAGAGAGGCAGGGAGCTGTTTCTTGAATAAAGGTGGCCTGGGCTGCCCGCTCTGGGTGACCCCTAAAGTGGGCGGGCTGGTTGCCCAGTTCACCCACTCTCCCTTCCGGCTCCACCGGAACTGTTAATGCTAGCTTGCCACCAAGGGAGTTAGCCAAGAAAGAGGATGGGAACTGACCGAGGCCACCCACCAGCTAGGAGGTGGACGGTGGGTTTGACTCCTTCTCCAGTGCTCTTCCCAGTCTGTCCCCAGAACGCAGGGTCTTGGGGAGGAGAGCATCGCGAGGATTCCCTCCAGCTTGAATACCTACAGAGTTATTTACAGTGCAGATCCCCACGGTCCCGAGACCCCTCGGCCTAAAAGAATCTGATTTTTATTAAAGCTCCCCGAAGCTTCTCATGGCATCAGCGGGAGCTGAGAGCCATGGCCGGAATGTCCATTGTGCCCCACAACCTGCCCGGGGCATGGCAGGACCCGGGCGAGCTGGTTGCTGGGGCTGCCGGTGGAAGTCCTGGTTTGGCAAGGGTGGGAGGGGAGGTCGGGTGGGGGGGCATCGAAAGAGTGACCCCGAAACCTTAGGGGCCACAACAAACATCCATCCTCTGAGGTCCTTGCCCCTGCCCACGCACACACCACACACTCACACACACAGCACCTCCTAGGCCCCAGCTTCCTCAATTATGTGCCCTGCCGCAGACCAAGATCTGGCGGGGCCTGGTGCTTTGTCCACAGAGTGGATTCACTGTCCCGGCTCCTCTGTTGCCAGGGGAGCGGGAAAGCTCGGTGAGGGCTGAGGCCTAAGCACACAGCCCCTAGAAACGGCGCTTTCTAAAGCGCATCTCCACCCAACTGTCGGGATCTCCCCACCAATAAACTGGCTAGTTTGGTGGCTGGGAGATGGAGGAAATTGAGCGCTGTCTTCCGAAGGTTATGATGTAAAAAATGTGTTTGCCGGCCGCCTGGCCGGCCGGGGCGTTGTCGCGGGCGCCGGTGATTATCTCATCAATTATGCCGCACTCGTGCCGCCCTGGGCTGAGGTTCCCAGGCTCCTGTGGGGAAGGCGCGCGCCCCTCACCTGCGGGCTTTCCCGAGTCCTTCACGCCAATTGGTTTTGACACCTTGCCTGTCAGCCCTCGGCTCCCCAGCCTCTTCCCCAAACCCCGGGGAGCGGAGGGAAGGGGGGAAGGAGCTCTGTACACCCCCCATGGGGCGCCGGGAGAATCTCGGGTGAGCGGAGTGAGTCGGCTGGGGTACCCCGAGGAAGGGGTCCTTCTCACTGACCGAAGCGGCAGCTGTTCGTGGGGTCCCCAGGAGCTGCCCTTGGGAGTTGGAGACAAGGGCAGGGAATTCACAGCGTCAGTGCCACTTTGCGCCTCTGTAGAGAGAGGGAGGCTCAGGGCCGCTGCTAACTGCGCCGTGAGTGGCCCTAATCTTTGGAGGGACCTCCCAGTCTAGCAGGCCCAGAGGAGAGTAGAACCCCACCCCCGAGGTCAACATTCCTACTGAGTAAGTTGGAGAGGGTTTGACCCTCTAGAGCTGCGGCCCAGGCCAGGCTGAGTGAAGGCTCCATGGGAGCTGTGGGGAGAGTGGAAGTGACCAATCCCACTTCCTTCCAGGGTGAGAGAATCAGGGGCCACGAGAGGGCATCCTGGGCATGGGTGCCATGGGAGGGCCACACTGGTGGCCCAAAGCCAGCCCCACTCCTGGGCGTGGCTGACCGTGGACCTTGGAGTGGACTGTGGGTGGTTCGGGACTGTCCATATGGCAGTGGTCATAGTCAGCTGGATCAGGCAGGGGGCCGCAGCCTGTCGCTCTCATGGCCCCCCTGTCAGGATGGGGGGGACTGGGGACCAGGGCCTGCTCACAATCCCCGACCTCTTGCCGCCCGGCTTTGCGTCTGGCATGGCAGACTCAGGTCCAAGGCTGAGGCCCGCACACCCAAAGCACTCACGATGGTGCAGGCATCCGTGATCATTTCCGTGGGCAGAGGAGACCAGGTTTTCAGTGGAAAGTCACCAGACTGGACACCCCGCCCTCTTGGCCTCACTCGAGCACCTGCAACCCTCCTGGGTGGATGACCCTGATGTCATCAGGGCAGGACCCCCTTGGAGACGTTGCGGCCCTGAGTGGGAGGGGGCGTGACCCAGCTAGGCCGGGGCTG
Organism: Cryptotis parvus; assembly: GCA_021461705.1. Lineage (NCBI taxonomy): Eukaryota > Metazoa > Chordata > Mammalia > Eulipotyphla > Soricidae > Cryptotis > Cryptotis parvus. The sequence continues at coordinate 11,068 of JAJIBD010033970.1, forward strand.
TGGGGAAAGGGAAGTCTGGGCTGCCCTATGCTGTCAGGAAAGCTGCAGGATCGGGCCGGGGTGGTCCCCAGGGGGGGTCTCTGAACTCAGCCCCCCATCCCCCAATCAAAGCCTCTGCCTGGCCCCAAGCCAGCCCTCGGTAAGACTCGGCCCTATCCAAGAGGCAAGTGGAGGCCAAATCACACAGACCCTCTCCATTTTAATGGTTCCCAATGCGTTTATTTTAATGTGGATTAGAAAAATATATACTAGCCCATCAAAACTGTGATTTTGCACAATATTAAGTTGATTTAGGAGAGAAACGGCCTATTAAAAGAGAGTGGGGAGTGTTTATAGAAGGCAAAATTAAGGCCCGGGCCACGGGCTGGCCACGCGAGCCTCAGGAGAGAGTGACCATTCACCGAGGCCCCGCACTGCCACACTGGGGGTGTGGAGGCAGAGCCTGAGCGCAGCCACCACGGGCAGTGAGCTGTTGCCGGCGCCTTCCACTCCTATCACTCGACACCTGCCATGTACAGGCTTTAGCCACTGGGGACCTATCAGTGGAGAAGACAGATAAAGCGCTCTTGCTCAGACAAGGAAACCTATAAAATTATAGAGCCGCACCTTGTGATAAGGCTGAGAAGCGCAGGGGGGAGAAGGGCTCTACCTGGGGAGGCCCATAGGCAGAGCAGTAAGCTGGAGAGCTGGTAGTGAGCCTCTTGTTTGCTGGTGGTGTGCAAGAGGGACAGGCTCAGTCACCAGTCGGGAGGGGTTTTCTAGAGGGGGGGCCCGCTCCTTCCCAAGGCGTGATCAGGAGTGGACAGAGTCAGTATGGTAACCTGCCCCACGCAGATGTGTCCTGTTGCAGGTTAGTGTCAGTGGCTAGGCCTTACGCTGGCCTGCCCCAGCTCCTCTGTTGCATGTCCCGCCGAAGCGTGGCTGGCGTGGACTGCCAGGTGACTGCCCATGGGGTTGGGGGTGGGCACCGGTCAGTTGTCATTCACTTTAGCTCAAAGGCCAGGAGGTGAAAGCCTGGACCTCAGGGTTTTCTTTTTGTGGCAGATTTTGCATCTGGGCCATGCTCAGGGCTGACCCCTGACTCTGTCTCAGGAATCCTCCTGGGGACCATAGGGGTGCTGGGGCTCCAACCCCCCAGCGCGGTGGTTTGATGCGGCAGACACCTCCCCACTGACGTCACTCGGGTCACCGAACCCCAGACTCTTTTTTCTCCCTCTCCCCCGTCCACCTTGGCAGCTTCCCTTGCCCCTCTGTACCCCTCAGCTTTCCCGCCTAAACAGGGTCCTCCACTTTTGGTTGCTCCTCGGCAGTCTTCCCTCTTAGCCCCCTCCTTACCTGGCAGAGTTTACGGTGGGGGCAGTATGAGCGGTCCTCAGGGGTCTGTGAGCCCATACAGGTCCAGCCAGTCTGTCCACAGCTTTCTGCTTCCCTTGCTATACATTGAGCCTGTCTGGCCAGAGACTTCCTGTACTCCCCCAGGTGGGCTTGGGAAGCCGAAAACTTGAGTCCAAGTGGTGGGGCCCTGGGCGGCCATTCTTAGCTTTGTGCCATGCCTAGTCATGCTCAGGGAGCTATTCTGGCCCAGTGTCACGGGGGTCTAGGGCACTGGACAGCGTGGACCAGCCCTGGGACTTCTTTCAAAGCTTGTGCTCTGGCCCTTGAGCCATCTCAGTAGCCCAGAGCTGGGGGTTCAGCCCACCCTGTCCTGCCCAACCTGCCACACTCATGGTCCCCAGGCGGTTTCTTCTTCTCAGCTGCCTGACTAGGGTCCAATTCTCAGGGGCCTCTATCAAAGTAGGGGAGCTGGGTCAGAGAGCCTAGTCTGATCAGGTGGGGACTGCAGGGACTGTGGGGCCTGATGAGCTGGCTTGGACCTGCCGAGTCTACTTCCCAGGGCTGGGCATGGCTTCCCAAGTGCATCTGGACTAAGCCGCTTAGGTCCGGGCTTTTTGGGGGGACAGGGGCCCAGGTGGTCCCTAGCGCCCCTGCCCTGAGGGCCAGCTAGGTACCCCTCTGCCCCCTCGCTTCCATGGCAGCCTGCCCGCCCCTGCCGCTGGTGCCCTGTGAGGCAGGGCTGAGAGGCTCTGGGAGCATCTGGAAGGCTTCGAGGCTGGCGCCCGGAGAGGGCCTGCTCCGAGCTATCATTAGGCGCCTGGTAGTGCCCATCTGTGGCAGTGCTCTGCCGCACTCTAGGCCTCTCTCCTGCCGGGCCCCTGCCTCCATAGCATTCTCTCTAGCTCATTGCTGCCTGTCTGTCTTCCGTATTTCTTTGTCCTTTTCTTCATGCTTGCTGTATCCCTAGGCCTTCCATCTCTGTGTGCGCACACATGTACCACCCTTACACCTGTGCTCATCTGCTTCACTTATGCTTGCACACATGATGCACAAACACTAACACTGATGTATTATTAGATGCCCACAGACTCATGTAAATACATGAACACACTCTTAT
>JAJIBD010033971.1:0-39657 GCA_021461705.1 Cryptotis parvus
CTGCAGAGGTGAGGCTGGGGGGCTGTGCCTGTAGCAGAAGGTCTCTGCAGAGGTGAAGCTGGGGTGGCTGTGTCTGTAGCAGAAGGTCTCTGCAGAGGTGAGGCTGGGGTGGGCTGTGCCTGTAGCAGAAGGTCTCTGCAGAGGTGAGGCTAGAGGGCTGTGCCTGTAGCAGAAGGTCTCTCTGCAGAGGTGAGGCTGGAGGGCTGTGCCTGGAGCAGAAGGTCTGCAGAGGTGAGGCTGGGGGCTGTGCCTGTAGCAGAAGGTCTCTGCAGAGGTGAGGCTGGGGGTGGGGCGCTGCCTGTAGCAGAAGGTCTCTGCAGAGGTGAGGCTGGAGGGCTGTGCCTGTAGCAGAAGGTCTCTGCAGAGGTGAGGCTGGGGGGTGGGCTGTGCCTGTAGCAGAAGGTCTCTGCAGAGTTGAAGCTGGAGGGCTGTGCCTGTAGCAGAAGGTCTCTGCAGAGGTGAGGCTGGAGGGCTTGTGCCTGTAGCAGAAGGTCTCTGCAGAGGTGAGGCTGGAGGGCTGTGCCTGTAGCAGAAGGTCTCTGCAAGAGGTGAGGCTGGGGGTGGGCGCTGCCTGTAGCAGAAGGTCTCTGCAGAGTTGAAGCTGGAGGGCTGTGCCTGTAGCAGAAGGTCTCTGCAGAGGTGAGGCTGGAGGGCTGTGCCTGTAGCAGAAGGTCTCTGCAGAGGTGAGGCTGGGGTGGGCTGTGCCTGTAGCAGAAGGTCTCTGCAGAGTTGAAGCTGGAGGGCTGTGCCTGTAGCAGAGGTCTCTGCAGAGGTGAGGCTGGAGGGCTTGCCTGGAGCAGAAGGTCCCTGCAAGAGGTGAGGCTGGGGGAGCTGTGCCTGTAGCAGAAGGTCTCTGCAGAGGTGAGGCTGGGGGTGGGCGCTGCCTGTAGCAAGAAGGTCTCTGCAGAGGTGAGGCTGGAGGGCTGTGCCTGTAGCAAGTAGGTCTCTGCAGAGGTGAGGCTGGGGGTGGGCTGTGCCTGTAGCAGAAGGTCTGCAGAGTTGAAGCTGGAGGGCTGTGCCTGTAGCAGAAGGTCTCTGCAGAGGTGAGGCTGGAGGGCTGTGCCTGTAGCAGAAGGTCTCTGCAGAGGTGAGGCTGGGGTGGGGCTGTGTCTGTAGCAGAAGGTCTCTGCAGAGGTGAGGAGCTGGGGGTGGGCTGTGCCTGTAGCAGAAGGTCTCTGTAGAGGTGAGGCTGGGGGAACTGTGCTTGGAGCAGAAGGTGTCTGCAGAGGTGAGGCTGGAGGGCTGTGCCTGTAGCAGAAGGTCTCTGCAGAGGTGAGGCTGGGGGGTGGGCTGTGCCTGAAGCGGTCTCTGCAGAGTTGAAGCTGGAGGGCTGTGCCTGTAGCAGAAGGTCTCTGCAGAGGTGAGGCTGGAGGGCTGTGCCTGTAGCAGAAGGTCTCTGCAGAGGGTGAGGCTGGAGGGCTGTGCCTGGAGCAGAAGGTCTCTGCAGAGGTGAGGCTGGGGGCTGTGCCTGTAGCAGAAGGTCTCTGCAGAGGTGAGGCTGGGGTGGGCTGTGCCTGGAGCAGAAGGTCTCTGCAGAGGTGAGGCTGGGGTGGGCTGTGCCTGGAGCAGAAGGTCTCTGCAGAGGTGAGGCTGGGGATGGGCTCTTCCTGGAGCAGAAGGTCTCTGCAGAGGTAAAGCTGGGAATGGGCTGTGCCTGTAGCAGAAGGTCTCTGCAGAGGTGAGGCTGGGGGCTGTGCTGGAGCAGAAGGGCTCTGCAGAGGTGAGGCTGGGGAGAGCTGTGCCTGGAGCAGAAGGGTTCTGCAGAGGTGAGGCTGGGGGGGAGCTGTGCCTGGAGCAGAAGGGTTCTGCAGAGGTGAGGCTGGGGGAGCTGTGCCTGGAGCAAAAGGTCTCTGCAGAGGTGAGGATGAGGGAGCTGTGCCTGGAACAGAAGGGCTCTCTGCAGAGGTGAGGGCTGGGGGAGCTGTACCTGGAGCAGAAGGTCTCTGCAGAGGTGAGGCTGGGGAGCTGTGCCTGGAGCAGAAGGGCTCTGCAGAGGTGAGGCTGGGGCTTTGACCACCATCTTGAGAAATTAGAAAACAACTAAGTCCAGAGTTTGGTTTTCATTTTTTTTTCTTCTGTGGGGGGTCAGCACCTGGCTCAGGGGTTACTCCTAGCTCTGTGTTAGGGATCACTCCCGGCAGTGCTCAGAGCCCCCTCTGGGATGCTGGGGATTGAACCTGGCTTGGCCGAATGCAAGGCAAGTGCCCTCCCAGCTGAGCTGTGGCTCGGGGCCCAGGGGAGGGCTTTCAGCAGAGCTGAAGCAGGGTGTGTTTTGTCAGTCCTGAAGTCCCCAGAGACCTGTCCTTGGGGAAGCCTTAGAGGTCACAGGGCTTCACCCCGTTTCAGCCTAGGAGGAGAAAAGGACTCCTGAAGGTCAGCGGGGCTTAGCGACAGAGCGGTCACGCGCTGCGTCCTGCCAGAGCCCCTCCTCGGGCGGCACCAAGCAGGACTCCCTTGCTGCTGCCCTCTGTGCTTCTAGACAGGTCTAGGGGAGCAGCCTCCGATGGGGCCCCGTTTCGGCGCCCCACTGTCCTGCAGAGGCTGTCGGGGTGGGGCTGAGAGATTGTGGGTTTCACATTGGCGCTGCTGGGGATCTGGAAGCTTCTCCAGTTTTCTCTTGCCTTGTCGTGTGGGGGTGGGGGAAGCCCGCCGAGGCTCACGTGAGTGGCTGGATGAGAACTCGGCTTCATCAGGGTTAAAAGGCTAAAGCCAAGAGGGCCTGAATGGGAAAGGGCGTGGTAAGAGCCGCTGAGTGCTGACAACCTTCCGGGGAACTGTCCGGGGGAGCTGTCCGGGAGCTGTCCAGGGGAGCTGTCCGGGGAGCTGTCCAGGGAGCTGTCCGGGGAGCTGTCGGGGAGCTGTCCGGGGAGCTGTCCGGGGGAGCTGTCCGGGGAGCTCTCCGGGGAGCTGTCCAGGGAGCTGTCCAGGGGAGCTGTCCGGGGGGAGCTGTCCGGGGAGCTGTCCAGGGAGCTGTCCGGGGAGCTGTCCGGGGAGCTGTCCGGGGGAGCTGTCCGGGGGAGCTGTCCAGGGGAGCTGTCGGAGCTGTCCAGGAGCTGTCCAGGGAGCTGGCCAGGGGAGCTGCGGCCTCACCGTGTTTGAGATCAAACCACGCTTCAGAGCATCGTCCTGAGTTTCAAATTCACTGGCTAGTGAATCTGGGGACAGCAGGGCCCAGCAGCCAGGCTGAGCTGACCGCGGTCACAGTGGTACAGGGGTGGTGAGGACAGTTAAGACGACTGCCCCCCTCAAGTCAACCCCATTCTCAAACTTGAGGTGCTTTCCATGCTACCGGACCAATGGAGAGGAGGGAGCAGCCGGCCCCAGCGCGCTGACTCCCCGTGGTGGTGTGTGTGGCGGGGGTGAACACGGAGGGCCTGTCCCCGGGGCAGAATCTTCGCTGTCCATCACCCCAGGGAGGATGCAGCTGCCGTAGTCCTCCCGCGGTGGTGCTGAAACAGCAAGGCCGTGCGGGTACGAGGTCTGGAAGGGACAAGGGGAAGAGACCCCGAGGAACCTTCTCCGGCGCCACCCTCGCGCTGGGGCCCGGGAGAAGTCGAGCCTGTGATTTAATGGGGACAAATCGCCCTGCAAACAGGGCCCTGCTAAGGTCAGCGGCAGCTACAGGGGCTGGACTCGCGGAGGACCCTGTTGGATTCCTGCTCCTGCAAACGGGGGGCGGCTCACCACGCCTCCCACCCCCGCCCCACATTGCAGCGAGGAGATCCCAGAAGGGCCTCTCGGTTCCGAAGGGGGAGCCCAGCCCCTTCTTCTCACTCCCGCCAACGCCTGCTTCTCTCCCATTACACTGACACGAAAACTGAGCCCCCCGAGACGAGGACAACACCCGTAAGGAGCCCTGGAGTACTCAAAGCTTCGCGTCCATCATCTCCCTAAATCTCCCACCCCGGGACCCCCAGAGGAAACCCACGGCTCAACTGCATGCTTGGACGTGCAACCCGGGGGATGCCCGGCCTGACCGCGCCCCGCAGACGGCCAGAGGCTGCAGCCGGATCCTCCCCCGTCCCCAGGGGTCCTGTGTCCACGCGCCCCCTCCCGGCTCCGACCTCCCTCCCCGGGGCCCCCTCCCCCATGCTCCCCCTACAGCTCCCTCCCCGCTGCAAAGTTGGGGCGTCCCTCTGAGCGGCAGGTGCACGGGGGCGTGTGGTGCGGGGGCTCCCGGGACCCCGCTGCAGAGCGTCTCCCCGGCGGCCGGGGGGGCGCGGGTACCGCTTTAAAAAATCCGGCCTGGGCAAAACTTTTGATGATAAATCAAGCGGCGGATCCCTCCGCCGCGCCTCCTGCGGCCGGCGCGCGGCGTGGCCTTCCGCGCGGGGAAGAGTCCCGCAGTCGGAGGCGGCCGGCGGGGCGTGCGCTCGCTCCCGCAGCCCGCGCTGGGCCGGAGCCGGGCGAGGCGAGGCTGGGGCGGCGGCCGGGCCGGCTGCACGGGCGCCGCGGGCTCTGCGGCGCGCCCGAGCCCCGATGTGAGGCGGCGGCGGCAGCCCCGGCCCGAGCGCGCACCATGGGGGCCCCGCATGGCCGCGGCGCTGGGCGCCCTCCACTATCTGGCACTTTTCCTGCAACTCGGCGGCGCCACGCGGCCCGCCGGCCACGCGCCCTGGGACAACCACGTCTCCGGTCACGGTGAGTCCGGGTCACCGCCCCTCCCACGCCACCCCACCCGCGGACCCCCAGCCCGGGGCACCGCGCTGTGCGGCTCCAACTTGCCGGGTCCCGGGGATGCGAACCCGCCCTGGCCGTGGCAGGGAGTCCCCGGCGCCCCCTGCCGGCTCCCCGGTTGCACCCCGCGCTCCCGGGCCACCCCTACGAGAAAGGGCCAGTGGACTCCCTTACGCCCCAAATCTCCCCGCTTGCTCAGCCACACGCCCGCGCCCAGTGCAAACCTCGGCGACCCCGTATTCGCAGCCGCCACACTCGCTCGCACGCACAGCCCCAGACACCTCCATTCGCACCTCACTGTAAACAGACTTGTTCCTGCCACACATACACACACACACATACACACACGCGTGCATACATACACGCGGGCACACACATGCGCCACGGCCCGTGGCTAGCTCCCCAGCTGGCACCCAGGCACACAGACTCTGCACAACTCTTGCCCTCCCGCTGCAGACACACTGGCAAACACACACACTTGTGACACACTCCTGCTGGCCCAGCCTCTCTGCCCATCCGCCTTCCTCCGGACGGGTGGGCTTCCCGCTGTTTCCTGCCCACCCTCCCAGCTCCATATTTGCTCCTTGCAGCCCTGGAAGAGGTCCTAGGGGGGCCCAGCAGCCTCTACCCCCTAGAGAACAGGTAGCCTGACGCCGCCGCTGGGTGGAACCAGACTCCCAGGGGCCCCGGAGAAGCTGGAATAGTTGGGATTTCTGCTCCAGTCAGAGGCTGGGGTGGGCGCAGGAGAGATGTCATCAGCCGCTTTTGTCTCTTTCTGGGGTGCACAGGAAGCCCTCCCCATCCCCGGTCTTGCTTGCCACCCCCTCCCCAGGACCAGAATGTGGGAAATCTCAACTCCGCCGTGGCGTGGGAGCCAGCAGCAAGCCGGGCGTGCCCGGTGCGGTCACTGAGTGTCGGAAGCTCCTGCCCGCCCCAGAGAAGTCCAAGTTGGCCTGAGTCAGGTCGTTGGAGGCTGGTGGCTGTTGGCCGGGTGAGGCGGGGGGTGCCTCTGCCCCCTGTGAGCCAGGCATGTACCCTAGGACCAGGGCACAGATGGAAATGCTTCCTAAACCACCCTCCCTGCAGGAACCCTGGCGATCTGGTGGGCAAATGATAGTGCCAAGAGCTGGGCACCATGTGCCTAGGGCTGGGGCAGGTTTGCACCAAGGGCAGAGAATAGGGAGATTTATTCTGGTGGAAAGGGTGAGGCGGGAGGGGTGTTGCTGGGGAGTGACGCAGGAGTGGGATTGCTCGGAGAGCGAGGGGCTGCCCGAGCCCAGCTCTTTGCTTTCAGGGAAGGAACCTGCCTCCTTCCCTATGTCCGGTGGCCAGGCCGCGGGACGAGGGGAAAGGTTTCTAGCCTCAGTGTCGATGCAGAAATCGGGGCTCGGTGAGCGAGAGCCGAGCTGGGACGGGCAAAAGCAGCACCTGTTCAGGACTCTGCCGCCTGGCGGGTTCCCTCGGCTCCGGGCGGCCGGGATTCCTGCTTCCTTTCCTCCTGCGCTCAGCTCTCCTCCTGGGCGCAGAAACTTCCGCTGGGCGCGTGCTGCCCCACCGCCCAGTCCTCAGGCCCGGGGACTCTGAGGCTTGTGCTCTTCCCCTTCCCGGACCCCCAGACTCCACAGACCTGGGTGCTCCCTCTCTCGTTCCAGAGCTCCCAGAGACAAGCAGGACGTGCCCTTGGTGTGGCAGTGCCCGCTTCTCTTGTCAGGCATTCTCACGCAGTAGCCCAGCTCCGCCTTCGCTAATGTACCCCTAACCCTGGAGAGGTCCCGCGTAGGCTCAAGGGGGCTGCAGAGGAGGGTGTTTCCTGCTGGACAGTCCAGCCTCTCTCACCTCCCCTGCCTGGCTCCGGGCAAGTGAGCAGCTGTAAGGGCTCAAACGCCTTCCCTCAGCATGGCCAGGCTCGGAGTCACCAAGTAGAAGATACAGAGGAGCCCCCAGGCTGGCCCTCCCCTGGGCCAGTGCCCCCCACCCCTTCTCCCGCCCTGCCTTGGGAGGGGTTGGGAGCCACTCACTTAATCACAAAAAGAAACTGTTATTAATGATAGTGAGACATGGCGAATAAGTGGGTCATGTCTAATAAGCCATTTGTGTTCAGGAGGAGAATACCAATTTGATAAAAGCTGTGTGTGCTGAAAAAGCCCAGAAATTGCTGTTTAGCAGATTGGAGCCTGATCGTTTCATTATTTCTAGGATCCGCGTGGTCTCAGCTGATTCAGGAAATGTGGTGGCCAGGAGAGGGAAGTGTCTCTGTGTGTGAGGGAGGGTGGGGGCTCCTGGGACGGAGCCCACTGACCCTAGCCCTTGGCTGGCTCTGCTCCTGCCAGCCCAGCCACCAGGCTGCCGCCTTGCGCCCGCCCGCCCGCCTTGGGGGCTCCTTGCAGGCAGAGCTCTGTCAGATGGTCGGCTGCAAGGACGGCTGCCTCCCGCCCAGCTGCCCGCTCCCTCCTTCCCTGCATGCAGCCCACTTTGCAGAGGGCTTGTTAAAAGCGCAATAGAAAGTGAGCGTTGGGGCTCTCTCTTTAGGAGGCCTCAGGAATTGGGAGGCTGCAGTGGGGTGGGAGAGTCCGTGCCTGTACCGAGTAGACGCTTCATACCTAGCATTATCTGATCTTTTTCCTCCCTGCCTTAAAGGGTCCCTCATGGAGGGAGGGGAGAACAGGTAGCTGATGCCCATGAGCCCCATAGTGTGTGTTGGGCACAGCCAGGCCCCTTGCCTCGCCAGACGCTAGCTCACTAAGGCTGGCATTACACAGGCAGGGCTGGCAGTGCATGGAAGAAGCAGAGTTCAGAAGGGAGCAGTGACTTGCCCAAGGTCGCTGAGCCTGTTCAGAGAGGCAGGGAGCTGTTTCTAGAATAAAGGTGGCCTGGGCTGCCCGCTCTGGGCCAGCCCTAAAGTGGGCGGGGCTGGGCACTGCCCAGTTCACACACTCTCCCTTCCGGCTCCCTCGGAACTGTTAATGCCAGCTTGCCATCAAGGGGAGTTAGCCAAGAAAGAGGATGGGAACTGACCGAGGCCACCCACCAGCTAGGGAGGTGGACGGTGGGCTTGACTCCTTCTCCAGTGCTCTTCCCAGTCTGTCCCAGAAGGCAGGGTCTTGGGGAGGAGCATCGCAGGATTCCTCCAGCCGGAATCACCTACAGAGTTGTTTACAATGCAGATCCCACGGTCTTCCGAGACCCCCTCGGCCTAAAAAGAATCTGATTTTAATAAGCTCCCCAGAAGCTTCTCATGTGGCATCAGCGGGAGTTTGAGAGCCATGGCCGGAAGTGTCCATTGTGCCTGACACCCGGGGGCATGGCAGGACCCGGGCAGCATGTTGCTGGGGGCTGCCCGGTGGGTTTGGTTTTGCAAGGGTGGGAGAGGTCCGGGTGGGGGCATCGGGAAAGAGGACCCCGGGAAACCTTAGGCCACAACAAACATCCATCCTCTGAGGACCCCGCCCTGCCCACGCACACCACACACTCACACACACAAGCACACGCACTCCTAGGCCAGCACCTTCAATTATTAATGTGCCCTGCCGCAGACCAAGATCCTGGCGGGGCCTGGTGCTTTGTCCACAGAGTGATTCACTGTCCCGGCTCCTCTCTGTTGCCAGGGGAGCAGCGGAGCTGCGGGAGGGCTGGGCGCTGGGCACACAGCCCCTGAGAAACGGCTGGCTTTCTTAAGCGCATCTCCACCCAACTGTCGGGATCTCCCCATCAATAAACTGGCTAGTTTGGTGGCTGGGAGATGGAGGAAATTGAGCGCTGTCTTCCGAAGGTTATGATGTAAAAAATGTGTTTGCCGGCCGCCTGGCCGGCCGCTTGTCGCGGGCGCCGGTGATTATCTCATCAATTATGCCGCACTCGTGCCGCCCTGGGCTGAGGGTTCCCTGGCTCCTGTGGGGAAGGCGCCCTCACCTGCGGGCTTTCCGAGTCCTTCACGCCAATTGGTTTTGACACCTTGCCTGTCAGCCCTCGGCTCCCACAGCCTCTTCCCCAGACCCGGGGAGCGGAGGGAAGGGGGAAGGAAGGGGAGCTCTGTACACCCCAGCATGGGGGCGCCGGGGAGAATCTCCGGGTGAGCGAGTGAGCTGGCTGGGGTACCCCGAGAAGGGGTCCTTCTCACTGACCGAAGCGGCAGCTGTTGTGGGGTCCCCAGAACTGCCCTTGGGGAGTTGAGACAAGGGCAGGGAATGCCCACGTCAGTGCCACTTTGCCGCCTCTGTAGAGAGAGGAGGCTCAGGGCCGCTGCTAACTGCGCCGTGAGTGGCCTCATCTCCTGTGGAGGGACCTCCCGGCCCAGCAGGCCCAGAGGAGAGTAGAACCCCACCCCCAAGGTCACATTCCTACTGAGTGTTGGAGAGGGTTTGACCCCTCTCGAGCTGCGGCCCGGGCCAGGCTGAGTGAAGGCTCCATGGGAGCTGTGGGGAGAGTGGAAGTGACCAGACCCACTTCCTTCCAGGGTGAGAGAATCAGGTGGCCACGAGAGGGCATCCTGGGCATGGGTGCCCATGGCAGGGCCACACTGGTGGCCCAAAGCCAGCCCCACTCCCTGGGCGTGGCCCTGACCTTGGACCTTGGAGTGGACGGGGGTGGTCGGGACTGTCCCGCCACTCCCAGTGGTCATAGTCAGCTGGACTAGGGCAGGGGCCGCAGCCTGTCGCTCTCATGGCCCCCCTTGTCAGGATGGGGGGGACTGGGGGACCAGGGCCTGCTCTGAATCCCGACCTCTTGCCGCCGGCACTGCGTCTGGCATGGCAGACTCAGGTCAAGGCTGAGGCCCGACACCCAGCACTCACGATGGTGCAGGCATCCGTATCATTTCCGTGGCAGAGGAGACCAGGTTTTCAGTGGGAAAGTCACCAGACTGGACACCCCGCCCTCTTGGCCTGCACTGAGCACATAGCAACCTCCTGGGTGGATGACCCTGATGTCACCTCATGGGGGCAGGACCCCCTTGGAGACGTTGCGGCCCTGAGTGGGAGGGCGTGACTTCCGCTAGGGCCGGGGGCTGTGGGGGAAGGAAGTCTGGGCTGCCCCATGCTGTCAGGAAAGGCTGCAGGATCCGGGCCGGGGTGGTCCCCAGGGGGTCTCAGAACTCAGCCCCCATCCCCAATCAAAGCCCTCTGCCTGGCCCCCCAGCCAGCCCTCGGTAAGACTGGGTCTTACCCAAGAGGCAATTGAGGCCAAATCCACACAGACCTCTTCCATTTTAATGGTTCTGCGTTTATTTTAATGTGGATTAGAAAATATAACCAGCCCATCAAAACTGTGATTTCACACATATGATTGCTTAGGAGAGTAACGGGGCTATTAAAGAGAGTGGGAGCGTTTATAGAAGCGCATTAAGGCCCGGGCCACGGGCTGGGCCACGGCGAGCCTCAGGAAAGGAGTGACCACACCCAGGCCTGCCCACACTGGGGGGTGGGAGGCAGAGCCTGAGCGCAGCCACCACGGGCAGTGAGCTGGTGCACGGCGCCTTCCACTCCTATCACTCGACACCTGCCATGTACAGGCTTTCGGCCACTGGGGACCTATCAGTGGAGAAGACAGATAAGGCTCTTGCTCAGACAAGGAAACCTATAAAATTATAGACGCCGCACCTTGTGATAAGGCTGAGAAGCGGGGAGAAGGGCTCTACCTGGGGAGGCTCAGGGGCAGAGCAGGCTGGAGAGCTGGTAGTGAGCCTCTTGTTGCTGGTGGTGTGCAAGAGGGACAGGCTCAGTCACGAGTCGGAGGGGTTCTAGAGGGGCGCCGGCCTTCCTTCCCAAGGGGCAATGATCAGGGAGTGGACAGAGGCCGGTATGAAGAACCTGGCCCACACAGATGTGTCCTGTTGCAGGTTAGTGTCAGTGGCCAGGCCCCACGCTGGCCTGTGCCCCAGCTCCTCGGTGCCTGTCCCGCCCGGAACGTGGCTGGCGTGGACTGCCACGGGGACTGCCCATGGGGTTGGGGGTGGGCACGGGTCAGTTGTCCTGTCACTTTAGCTCCAAGGCCAGGAGGTGAAAGCGGACTCAGGGTTTTTTTTTCTTTTGTGGCAGACGCCTGGCCATGCTCAGGGCTGACCCCTGACTCTGCTCTCAGGATCACTCCTGGGGGACCATATGGGGTGCTGGGGCTCAACCCCGCGCCGGTGGCATGCAAGGCAGACACCCTCCCCACTGTACCGTCACCCGGTCCCAGACTCTGGGTTTCTCTCCCTCTCCCCGTCCACCTTGGCAGCTTCCTTGCCCCTCTGTGCCTCAGTTTCCCCGCCTAAACAGGGTCCTCCACTTTTGGTTGCTCTCAGTCTTCCCTGTAGCCTCCTTACCTGGCAGAGTTCACGAGGTGGGGGGCAGTACTCTGAGCGGTCCTCGGGGGTCTGTGAGCCTCAGGTCCAGCCGCGTCTGTCCACAGCTTTCTGCAGCTTCGCCTGCTACTCACATTGAGCCTGTCTGGCCAGAGACTTCCTGTCTCCCCGAGGTGGGGCGGGAAGCGAAAAGGCTTGAGTCCAGTGGTGGGGCCCTGGGGCGGCCATTCTCTTAGCTTTTGTGCCATGCCCAGTCATGCTCAGGGATTATTCCTGGCCCAGTGCTACGGGGGACCAGGCACTGGACAGTGCTGCTGACCAGCCCTGGGACTCCTGCATGCAAAGCCTGTGCTCTGGCCCTTAGAGCCATCTCAGTAGCCCAGAGCTGGGGTTCAGCCCACCCTGTCCTGCCCAACCTGCCACACTCATGGTCACCCATGCAGGTTCTTCTTCTCCAAGCTGTGCCCTGACCATGGTCTTCTCAGGGGCCTCTATCAAAGTGCAGCGGGAGCTGGGTCAGAGAGCCCAGTCTGATCAGTGGGGACTGCAGGGACTGTGGGGGCCTGCATGAGCTGGCTGGACCTGCCGAGTCCCCGCCCAGGGCTGGGGATGGCTTCCAAGTGCATCTGGACTAAGCCCGCTTAGGCTTCGGGCTTTTGGGACAGAGCCCAGGTGGTCCTTTAGCGCCCTGCCCTGAGGGGCCAGCCAGGTACCCTCTGCCCCCTCGCCTTGCTTCCATGGCAGCCTGCCCGCCCCTGCCAGCTGGTGCCCTGGGGAGGCAGGGCTGAGAGGCTCTGGGAGCATCTGGAAGGTTGGAGCTGGCGCCGGGAGGGGCCTGCTCGGAGCTATCAATTAGGGGGCCTGGCAGTGCCCATCTGTGGCAGTGCTCTGCCGCACTCTGGGCCTCTCTCCCGGCTGGGCCCTCGCTCTGCTTGTTCTCTCTGGCTTCAGTTGCTGCCTGTCTGTCTCTCCGTATTTCTTTGTCCCTTTCTTCATGCTTGCTGTATCCCTGGGGCCTCCATCTCTGTGTGTGCACACATGTACCCGCACACACCTGTGCTCACATGCACACACACATGCTTGCACACATGTGCACAAACACTAACACATGCATAGATGCCCACAGACTCATGTAAATACACATGAACACACTCTTATATGTGTGCACAGATACATACACGCTCACAGTCGCGCTTGCACACACACATGCAGGCACACACGTGCTCACATGTACATCCCTGTGCACCCACGCACACGCGTGCACAGATGCACGATGCTTCCACACGTGCACACTCGCACTTGCGTGCACATGCCTGTCCCTTCTCTGACGCCGTCTCAGGATGACGTGCAGGTGTCTCTAAGCCATGCGACCTCTGGCAGTGCTGCAGGGAGCGAGAGACCCAGCAGGCACGCCGGCTCTCGTCTAGACGGGCAGAGTTTGTGGAGATTTGGCTCCTCCTGCTAATCTCCTGGATGTGGGCGCCGAGGGCACAGCTCGGGACCGGGCTGCCGCTTGGCATGCAGGAGGCACGGAAGGCACCACTGGGCTCCTCTGAGCACACAGGAGTGACGCTCAAGGACCAAGCTGGGAGTTGTCCCCACTGAGCAGCTTTGGGTGTCCCCCGTCAAATGGACCATTTCCTTGGAGCAAAGGCCACGTTGTTCAGAGGGCATGTTGGGGTCCTGCCGGTGGTCAGAGAGGCTGCCTTCATTTTACTGTGGAGGAAACAGGCCCAAAGGGGCCAGGACTGGCCCCCAGCACCCTGCACTGCACTGTGGAGCTGGAGCTGCCCCTCCCCCACTGCCCTCTCGAGTCCGCTGGAGGAGTCCCTGGAGCAAAGCGGACAGGCCTCTGGCAGTGTCCTCCACTGCGCACTGTGGGAGTTGGGCGCCTCCTAGAAGTATCTGGAAGGCCCCAGGGAGAATATGGTCTCTGTGCCCTGGCACAGGAGAGAAGGCTTCCTGGGGGAGGTGCTTGTGTCCAGCTCCTGGGTTGAGAGGAGCCTCCAGAGGCCAGCCGGAGTGTTGTCTGTCTGCTAGGGGCGGGCAGGGGCTGCCTGTCCAGGTGAGTCGTGAGTGCATGTCGGGCAAGCACACGGCGGCTGGAGCATGTGTGCGTGCATGTGAGCCTGGTGTGTTTCTGTGTGAGCGTGTATTTGAGCCTATTTGTAAAGTACGAATGTGAGCATGTCTGTACGTGTCTGTGTGGGTGTAGGTGAGCACGGCTGCGTGTGCACACATGTGCCATGTGTATAGGCGTGTGCCTGAGCATTTACGTGTCAGGCCTGACACACACCCAGCACCTCTGTTCCTCCTCCGGCTGGCCAGCTGCACCCCGCCCGCTCCCGCTCACCCGACCCGGTCAGCACGCCCATCCTCGGACTAGGAGACTGAGAACTCAGAGGAGCGTCAGGCCCACGGCCCCCCAGGGGCTCCCGGCTGGGATGCAGGACTTGGCCCTGGTCTCCACCCCTGGGCCTCCCTGGGGTGGGGGGGATCCTGACGGAACCCCCTTTCCTTTCCCCTCTACCCCTTTCTGGCGGAGAGCAGGAAGACCAGAGCAGACGGCTGGGCGTCTGTTTTGCTTTGTGAGGTTTTAAAAAAATCGTTTCCGGCCTCTGAGGCGGCAGCAATTACGGCCAGCTCGCTGGGAGCTGTTTGCCGCCTGTCATGGGCGGAAAGGGTCCCTAATGGAGGCCCGGCGGCCTGAGCGGCTGGCCTGGGAAAGAGCATCAAAACAAAGCCACCTAATGGCCTCCCGCGGGCAGCCAGGCTGCAGGGAGGGAGGGAGGTGCCCGCAGCCCTGCCCAGGCTGGGGGCTGGTCTCCCCGCAGTGGCCTTCAGCCCCGTGAGCCCACCCCAGCCCTGCTGAGTTCTGCTCAGCTCCCTCCCACCCGGCAGAGCCCCTCAGCCAGGGCTTCCAGGGGTCCAGAATAATCCTTGTGTTTGAGGAGGGTAAGCTGGCGGAGTGGGGGCAGGGGTAGGGGGCAACCTCCTTCTGCAGCCCCCTTTGCATTTCCTAAACAGGGAAGGGGAGCTGGTGCTGGCATGGGTTCCTGGTGGGAACATGGACCCTCTGCCTCGCTGGGCACCCCAGACGCTGAAGCTCTGCTTTGGAACCTCCGTGGAGCCTGCCTCAGTTTCTCCCCTCCTGTTGTCAGTCTCCCCTACTCCCTTCTCCTGGTCCTGACCTCCCACTTCTTACATGACTCTGGAGAGGCTCCTTTCGGGGCTCTGGGGCACTCACTCCTCCTATGGTCTATGAACATGCCTTTGCTGCCTACACACATGCACACACATATGTGCACATATGCTACTGACACACACACACACACACACACACATACACACACACACACACATGCGCCAGACTTTGGAATCTGACCGTCCAGCTCAGCTCCTGTCCCCTCCCTGGGCCAATAGCCTCACTGGCCTAGAGGTCAGTGCGCTCACCCCTGCCTAGCTTTGCAGAATCTTCTCATGAGAATGCAGAGAAATGTTCTCTGCTGAGGCCCCCTGGCACACACGCTTCCTCTCCCTGCCGTGTCCCTGCCCTGCGCCCTCCCCACACAGCCCTACACTTGCCTTTCTCCCTTCCAAACCCTTCTGCTCCCTTGGAGACGGGGCAGTTGTGCTGGAGACACCTCCTCGGTCCCACAGTCCTGCCGGTACCAATTAGCTGTCCCGAGACTGATGCCACTGCTGACCCCGCAGCAGGGACAGCCCCCTCTGGCATGCCCCGTGCCTCAGTTTCCTCAGTCTCTAAGAGGAGAATCCGAGGAGCTCCTTCCCAGGCTGCTGGGGAGTCAGAGGGGAGAGAGCTCGTTTTATTAAAGAAAGACCTCCATAAAAGGAATGAAATCTGATATATGCTTGAATGTGAATGAACCTCGGGAACATTATGCTAAGTGAAAAACGCCACTCCCCAGAGACCGCATTTATATGATCCCGTTATGTGAAATATCCAGAGAGGCACAGCCCAGAGTCACACCGCCTGGTGGGCAGGGGGGGGAGGGTTGGCAGTTGTGGCTTAGTGGAAACGGGACTTCCTTTGGGGGTGATGAAATGTTTGAGACCACATGAAGGGGGTGCGGCACTGACAAATTCTTCAGCTTGAAATGATTGATTGTGTGTGAATTTCATCTCACTGAGAGCTGAGAAATACCGAGGAGACCCTCTCCAGCTTGTGCCCTGAGGCCTGGCAGCCAGTCTGAGTGTTCGGACCCTAGTCTGAGACAAGGAGGCCGCAGGGGGGGCCCACACACACTGGAGAGAGTCCAGAGGCTAAGGGGCTTGTCTTGCATGCGGCCAACCCCAGGTCAGGCCTTAGCACTGCGGGTGGGGCAGCCGCCCCGTCCCACGTGACCTAGACCCGACCACCTTCACCTCTCCCCTGGGGTTGTGCATGTGTGCTGAAACCCAGCAATGAGTGGGCAGCCTCCGTAGAGGCAGGTGTTGAGGGACAGCTGTACTGTGCGTGTGAACCCGGCTCTACACCGGCAACAGTTCATTTACACCATAAGCTGTGGGATGAGAAGCTCAGAGAGGTTAAGCAACTTGTACAAAGCCACACAGCAAGTCAGGGCAGAACTGTAGCTTGCTTCCTGCACACCTAGCTGTCCCCTCCCCATTGCTCCTCTTCCTCCTTTAGGCATCAGAGCCATGTTTCTGTTCACTGAGCAGACCTGAGGAGACTGAGGCTGTGGGGAGGAAGGCGTTAGGCCTCAGGCTGGATCAGGAGGCCCTGGACCAGGGGGCCGGATCCCTGCAGGAGAATATACAGCTCCCAGCTAGGAGCAACTGTTCTCTGATGTCTCCTGTTTTCATTCAAAATTCATGAATGCTGTGTTCTTCTCCATAATATATTTATGTTTGTTTTAATATAAAAATAATGCTCTTGGGCCCCAGAGACACAGGGCTTAAAACAGTTGCCTTGTACATTTGCTTTGTTCTATCCCTGGCATATGAGCCCTTGAACCCACCAAGAGTGATCCCTGAGCACAGAGTCTGGTGCACAAAAAAATAAGTAAAAATACATGTACGGCAAACAATTATGCCCTCCCAGTTTCAGGGAGGGACAGCCGACAGAAAGCCCTCTGCTCCCCATCATCCATCTATCATTCTTGGTTCTGGGCTCTCCACTGATAGTGGGTGTCCACTCTGCCCTGTGACCCGGAAGTAGTGCTCACCACACCCTATGCCCCGGAAATGGGTGCTCGTCCTCATCCTGTGCCCCAGAAGTGGGTCTCTCTGCAATTCTCAGGGCACCTCGGAGTCACACAGGATGCAGCTGGCCGGCTCCTGGGCTAGAGAGAGACACCAGGATTCCAGCTGGACACTGAGTGTACTGTCCCACTCCCGCAGGCCTCAGTGAGGGCAGCTAGAGGGGAACTGTGAGGTGGGCTGGGTTAGGGGGTGCCTGAGCAAGGCAGAGTCAGGGTCGCTGTGGCCGTGGGTGTCCGTGGGCACCCGTGGGTGCCTCGCTTCCACCGGACCCAAGTGCCTTCTGGGCTGCTCTGGCTTGAACACAGGACCCACACCCCGGTCCCCTGGTGAAGGTAACATGTGATGGGGCCCAGCCTCCGCAGACAGCCCTCCCGGCCAGAATTTATGTGCAAAGTTGGTTTTCATGGTGTTTATTTTTACAGTTACCCTCTATTTATGGCAGGAGAGGCTGATTTTTTCATTTATGGCAGTAATAAAAGTCTGCTTTTAGGATGAATTTATTTAAGTGAAAAAGGGAAAGATGGTTTGAAAATAAATATTAAGTAAATGGTGGAATGGGGATCCCACAGACATGGCCAAGGGGGTCCTTCAGAGCTCGGGCTTGGGGAGCAGTCTGCGTTGCCTTTCCTCTTCTGAGCACCCCCTCCATCTTCAAACCCCTCTCGCCTCAAGGAGTGCCGGCCACTTTCCTCGCAGAGGAGGGTCTGCCCTCCTCTCTGCCCACTCCGTGTGCTTGGGTGAGCAGCGCACTCTGAGCCACTGTCCATGGCCGCTCTCCCTCCACACAATAGTCCCTGGTCAGTGTGTCTGGCCTTTGTGGACTGCAGGCCCCTGGAGGGCCAAGCCCAGCTCTGAGCCCCTGGGGATGTCTAGTGCAGGGCCTGGCCCAGGCCTGGGGGCTGACGCCTGAGACTGTCCCAGGAGCTGAGGCACACGACAGCTCTTCAAGCTTTTAAAAATGTGTGAGGTGGGGCCGGAGCGATAGCCCATCGGGTAGGGCGTTTGCCTTGCCGCGGCCGGCCTGTGCCGGCCTGGGTTCGATCCCCGGCATCCCATATGGTCCCCGAGCACCGCCAGGAGTAATTCCTGAGTGCAGAGCCAGGAGAAACCCCTGAGCATCGCCGGGTGTGACCCAAAAAAAGCTAAAAAAAAAAATGTGTGAGGTGAGGGGCCAGCGAGATGGTACAGGTGAGATGGTACCAGAGAGATGGTACAGCTTGCCTTACACGCAGCTGACCAGGTTCGATCCCCGACACCTCATAGGGTCCCCTGAGAAGTGCCAGGAGTGATTCCTGAGTGCAGAGCCAGGAGTTACTTCTGAGCATCACTGGGTGTGGCTCAAAAACAAAACAAAAAAAGTTTGAGGTGACACTATTTCCAAGAGTTTTAGTGGGAATATGTTTCGGGTGCCAATGCCAGGCTCCCGTCACTGTTGTGCAGAGAAGCCTTCCCTCTCCCTGAGTCCCCTCAGGCCTGACTTAAATTCAGAAACCCTTCCCTTTCACATCCGGAAAAGAAGAAAGTGTGTTAAAGTGTGTTCACCCGTGAAGGAACAGCCGTCGCTGTCTGCAGGCAGGCCTGCCCCGGAGGGTGTTTCAGTGCCACACCCAGGGGGCTCCGGGATTACTCCTGACTGCTCAGGAATCATGCCTGGCAGAAAGTGACGTGGACCATTGGGAGTGTGGGGATGAAGACCAAGTCGGCCGTGCACCGGACAAGTGCCTAAACCCCCTGCGCTGTCTCTCTAGCCGGGCACAATTTTATTCAGGCCTCTGCGGCAGCCTGGGTAGTAATGCAAGGCCCTTTCTTTGGTTTTGGGTCACACCCGGCTATGCTCAAGGGTTACTCCTAGCTCTGCACTCAGGAATTACTCCTGGCAGTGCTCAGGAGACCATATGGGGTGCTGGGGATTGAAACCGGTTTGGCCATCTGCAAGACTATTTTTTTTAGGTTTAAAAGAACGTAGAATTGAGGCTCTGACCATAGTAAAGTGGGTAATGTATTTGCCTTGCATGTGGCTGACCTGGGTTCGATCCCCAGCAATACCTATCACACCTCTGAGCATTGCCAGGTGTGATCCCTGAGCACAGAGCCCGGAGGAGCTTCCAGAGTGGTTATTATGTCCTTTTTTTTTTTTTTTTTTTTGCTTTTTGAGTCACACCTGGCAATGCTCAGGGGTTACTCCTGGTTCTGCTCAGGAATTACTCCCTGGCGGTGCTCAGGAGACCATATGGGATGCCGGAGATTGAACCCGGTCAGCCTTGTGCAAGGCAAACACCCTTCCCACTGTGCTATCGCTCTGGCCTATCTCAAAGGCCAGGAGATGGGAGATGGTCCTATCTCAAAGAAAGTCTTTTGGAGAGGATGGAAGGCGGTACAGGAGGGCGGGGTGCTGTGTGTGTCTGCTGTATGCTGGGCGTGGGGCTCATTGCCCTGAGACTGTCCCTCCAGCCTCTCCTGCTCCCCTTTCCCAGATAGAGAAACTGAGGCTCAGAGCACTGAAGAGGCATGATCAGTCGCTCCAGCAGGAAGGAGGCGGGATTCCCACCCAGGCCGCGACACAGAGCCCTGGCAGGGCGTGAGGGGACGAAGGTGGACCTGACCGAGTGGGCAGTGGTTCTGCCTGGCCATCTCCCAGGAGCCAGACTCTCGGCGGCCTCCTCGGCCCGCAGACCCCCCCCAGTGGCGCCTCCCGCAGACAGCGGCCGATAACCGCCCGGGGTTAATGAATACATGCTCCCCAATTAAAAGCAGAAAGGAAGAAGATGTTACATTCAATCAAGCCCCTTTCTCCTCCTGCAGAATCCTAATTTGTGGACAATAGTTTTTCTTTGTTTTCTGGGAGAGCCCAGCTCCGCTGAGCCAGGGCTAGAGGACTCCATTACTTCCCTTTCAGAAATCAGTACTATAGCTGAGTCCTGTGGCCGAGCCTGCGGGCGGCGGGTTCCCTACCACCCCCACCATCCGCCTCCGCCAGGAGAGATGGAGAGTAGGTGCCAGCCAGCAGGCCGTGAGTGTGGAGACTGGGGCTTTGGCAGGGGCCTGGGGGTGAGGGAAGAGCAGAGGCCTCCCATTATTTCACCTACCAACCCCTTTGGAGAAAGAAAATCACTGTGTGTGCCCAGAAATCAACCCACTTGAAGCAAACATAAAAGTGTCCCCCAGTTGCACCCCATGAACTATAGCTCCTCTGGGTTATTCCTTTGCCTGCCTCCAGGGGGCGCTAGCATCCGGTTTGGGAAATAGTGCTTGAACCCGTGGCTGCTGCCCCTCTACAACTTTCATCACCACTCTTTGACCTTGGGCGGAGACCCCATCTGCTCGGTGCCTCAGCTCCCCGATCTGAATCATGGTGCTGCCAACGGGAGTTGGTGAGACGGGGATGGTGCAGTGTGGCAGGCACTTGGCCCAGGGGACGGTCTCCATTCCTACAGGGGATTGTTGCCTAAGTTGTCCCTGGGAGTGAAGCGTAAGGCCAGAGCCAGCCCCATTCAGAGCCCTCGGGCCCAGCAGGCGCTGCTGGCCAGTCTGAGTGACCACTTTCAGGGACTGGGGGTCCCTGCGCTCCCTCTGTCTCTGGAGGTGTGTGAAGGGAGGCAGGAGACCGCGATTCAAGCCAAACCCGGCAGCTAGGTGAGTGCTGGGCAGGCCGTGACCCCCTTCCTTCGGAGTCTCAGTTTTCACAGCAGTCAATGGAGCGTGTGGGTTAGAGGCACACGCTGGGTTAAGTCCACACAGAGCTGGGCCTGCGGTTCTGGCCAACAGGCGGAGACAGCAAGTGGGCGTGGGTTCTTAAATTAAAAACAAACACAAAAAGCGGTACAAGCAACAAAGTGCCCGGACTCCTCTCTTTCCTGCCTGGGCTTACACTCTCCTTTGCTCCTGGCTGGGCTCACATGCCCCCACCCCTGTCCCAGCTCCGGAGCAGTTGTAGAGAGGAACAGGGAGTTGGGGGTGATGCAGCAATTACCTCCTCCGGGAGGCCTCCCCTGATTGCCTCAGGCAGGGCCAAATGCCTCCTCTCTGCTTTCCTAGGCCTTTGTCCTGCTATCTGCCCTATAGGACTTCAAAAGTTTTGCCACTTTAGACTGTTCCTTCATCAGCAGCCAAAAAGCAGGAATTCTCTGGATATACACGTCCACAGTAGTCAGGCCTGGATTCAAATCCAGACTGGTTGTGTGGCGCTGGGCTGGGCCTTGGCCACCTGCTCTGAGGTGGGAGGGGGCTGAGAGACCCAGGCCAACACTTTTGGGGGTGGTCACATCCGGTAGTACTCAGGGGTTACTCCTGGCTCTGCACTCAGGAATTACTCCTGACTGTGCTCAGGGAACCATATGCAATGCTGAGGATCTAACCCTAGTCGGCCACATACAAGGCAAACGCCCTACCCACTGGACTATCGCCCTGGCCCCCAGGTCAACACTTGCGGGGACTTCTCCATCACAGATAGCTGAGCACAGGGACGTGGTGAGTCTCAGGGAACACGGGTTGTGATCGCATCAGACACTCACCACAGTTCCAAGGCTCACACAGAGAATCTAACTAACTCTATCTATCTATCTATCTATCTATCTATCTATCTATCTATCTATCTATCTATCTATCTATCTATCTATCATCTATCTATCTATCTATCTATCTATCTATCTATCTATCTATCTATCTATCTATCATCTATCTATCTATCTATCTATCTATCTATCTATCTATCTATCTATCTATCTATCTATCTATCTATCTATCTATCTCTATCTATCTATCTATCTCTATCTATCTATCTATCTATCTATCTGTCTATCTATCTATCTATCTATCTATCTCTATCTATCTATCTCTATCTATCTATCTATCTCTATCTATCTATCTATCTATCTATCTATCTATCTATCTATCTATCTATCTATCTATCTATCTATCTATCTATCTATCTATCTATCTATCTATCTATCATCTAGCTAGCTAGCTAGCTAGCCTTTTTGTGTCTCACCTGGCAATGCCCAGTGGTTACTCCTGGCTCTGCTCTCAGGAATTACTCCTGGTGGTGACCATATGGAATGTCAGGGATCGAACCTGGGTCATCCACGAGCAAGGTGAATGCCCTACCTGCTGGACTATTGCTCCAGCCCCAGAGAATCTAACTCTGGGCTCCAGATCCCCCACATATGACTGTTCATCCAAGAAAGCAGCCCAGGCGAGTAGTGCCAGAGACATTTGGTTTTACTTTATGTTTTGGGGGCCACACCTGACGATGCTCAGGGGTTATTCCTGGCTCTGCACTCAAATTACTCCTGGCAGTGCTCAGGGACTATATGGGATGCTGGGGATTGAACCTGGGTCGGCGACATGCAAGGCCAACGCCCTCCCCACTGTACTATCCCTCTGGTCCCAGTGCCAGAAATATTTGGGCATCGTGATAAGGTTGATTTTGAATTAATGTTTGGTCACTGGGAATTTGTAAACCTTTTAAGCGGGGTGAGAGGAAAGAGAGAGAGAGACAGAGAGACAGACAGACAGACAGAGACAGAGAGAGACACAGAGAGATGGTCTCACAGTACTATCCTTGCACATGACTGACTAGGTTGGATCCCTGCCATCCCTGATGGTCTCCCGAGCACAGAGCCAAGAGGAAGCCCTAAACACAGACAGAGCGGCCCACCCACACCAGACACCAGCAGACCCTTCACTGCTGCCATTCTTTTCCTGACCTCTATATTCAGTATGACTTTATATAGGGTTGAGATCCAGGATTTGAGAAGCTGGTGTCTGAAGGACCTCCTTAATGAGTACTAGTACGGACTGGCTGTGCCCAGCCAGATAAAACCACAGGTAGGACACTTGTCTAGCATGCGGCTGACACAGGTTCCATTCCTGCACTGTGTACAGTTCCTGAGCACCTTCAGGAGTCATCCCTGAGCACCGACGGTTGGTGCGGCTGCCCTCCCCATTATTAGTACAGGGCTGCAGAGATGATCACAGGGTTTGTGAGAGACGCCCGGCTTTGAGACACCTCAAGGTGCCCTGAGCACCAAACCGGGAGTAGCTCAGTTCTCACAGGTATCACTAAAAACAATAAACAGAATTCATGGTACAGGTTGGAATCGTACTTTTTGAATATCTTGGGAAAATAAATATATAATTAATTTATTGTTTTAAGCTTTTTGGAGCGGGATCAGAGCAATAGTACCGCATGTAAGGCATTTGCTTGGCACATGGCCAACCGGATTTGATCCCCGGCATCCCGCATGGCTCGCCAAGCACCGCCAGGAGTGATTCCTGAGTGCAGAGCACAGAACCTTCCAGATGGAGGCAGTTGTCAGCCCGTGTTCCCACAGTGCCCCAGGTCTGGGGACCCCAGAGAAGGACCCCCCCACCTTCCTGCTCAGACTCGCTCTGCTCTGGGAGCTGAGGGCACCGGATGGCTGTGGGCTGGGGCTGCTGCTGGCCAGGGTGTGGAGGGACGGGCACTGCCAGGCATACTTCCGGCCATGCTAGTCCGTCTAGAAGGGGAGGGATCAGACCCTCTGGGTCAGGCCGCTGCCGGGAGGCAGGACCTGCGGCTGGGACCTGCTTCCTTCCCAGGACCTGCTGGGGACTAGGATCCGGCCAGGTCACAGGTGCCCGTGTCCTAGGCTGTGTGGGGGAACTGACCTGGGGGAAGCAGGTGAGACTCCCCGGAGGAGGAGAAAGCTCTACCCCCTTAGGCACGCGGGTACTGCTGGGGTCATGGAGCCAGGGAACTGGGCAGATTTTGCGGGACGGCGGCCGGCAGTGTGGGTGTGGGTGGGCCGGTGGGACCGTGGCTGTGTCTAGGACAGACATACCTCAGGGTCCTGCTCCCGGGCTCAAGGATGGCCGCCCAGGGCTGAGTCTGAACTGTGGGGTCATGCCTGGCGATGCTCAGGGGTCACTCCTGGAGCTGCACTCAGCAATTACTCCTGGCCATGCTCAAAGGACAATAAGGGATGCCGGGGATTTAATCCGGTCAGCCATGTACAAGGCAAACGCCCTCCCGCTGGACTATAGCTCTGACCGGAACTGGGCTTTGAGGAACTGACCAGGCTTGTTGGAACTGGGCAAGAACATTCCAGAGGACAGCCTGGAAGAAGGGAGGGAGGGCAGGTGGAGTTCCCGGGCAGAGGAGCTGGGGTGGGAGGGCTCTGTCTGGGAACAGCAGGGAGCGGGGGTGAGGCTCTGAGCAGGGGCCAGGCCGGCCCTGGTGGAGCAGGGGGACTCACGCATGGGGCAGAATTCACACAGGCAGCAGGCAGACTGGCTGCCTCAGTTTCCCCACTGCACTCGGGGTCGGGAGGTATCGGGCCCCACCCTCACTGTTACCCCCATGTCTGGCCCCAACTCGGGCCGCGCCCTCCCCTAGCCTGCCGGGTCCTGAGCCCCGTCTCCCCGCCCAGCCCTGTTCACAGAGACGCCCCACGACATGACGGCGCGCACGGGTGAGGACGTGGAGATGGCCTGCTCGTTCCGCGGCAGCAGCTCCCCGTCCTACTCACTGGAGATCCAGTGGTGGTACGAGCGGCCGCAGGGCCTGGACGGACAAGCAGGCGTGGGCCGCCAACCAGGTACGCAGGGGCGTGCCCTGTGGGCAGCGAGGGTGGTGCTGCAGGAAGGGTCCTCCGAGAGCCCAGGGTGCAGGGAGGGAAACTGAGGCCAGAGCACAGGCCCTGCTAGGTTCCTGGGCAGGGGGCTCCACGGTCCATCTCTCTGCCCGCCGCACGGCGCCGACCACAGGCACATGTGCCCACGCCTTGTAGACACTGTCCCCCACAGGTGTCCCCACACACCATGTAGGCGCTGTCCCCACACTCGTGTCCCCCACGCCGTGTAGACACTGTCCCCACACTCGTGTCCCCCACGCCGTGTAGACACTGTCCCCACACTCGTGTCCCCCGCGCCGTGTAGACACTGTCCCCACACTCGTGTCCCCCACGCCATGTAGACACTGTCCCCACACTCGTGTCCCCACGCCGTGTAGACACTGTCCCCACACTCGTGTCCCCCACGCCGTGTAGACACTGTCCCCACACTCGTGTTCCCCACGCCGTGTAGACGCTGTCCCCACACTCGTGTCCCCGCGCCGTGTAGACGCTGTCCCCACACCTCGTGTCCCCCACGCCGTGTAGACGCTGTCCCCACACTCGTGTCCCCGCGCCGTGTAGACGCTGTCCCCACACTCGTGTCCCCCCACGCCGTGTAGACACTGTCCCCACACTCGTGTCCCCCCACGCCGTGTAGACACTGTCCCCACACTCGTGTCCCCGCGCCGTGTAGATGCTGTCCCCACACTCGTGTCCCCCCCACGCCGTGTAGACGCTGTCCCCACACTCGTGTCCCCCGCGCCGTGTAGACGCTGTCCCCACACTCGTGTCCCCCGGCGCCGTAGACGCTGTCCCCACACTCGTGTCCCCGCGCCGTGTAGACGCTGTCCCCACACTCGTGTCCCCCACGCCGTGTAGACACTGTCCCCACACTCGTGTCCCCACGCCGTGTAGACACTGTCCCCACACTCGTGTCCCCCACGCCGTAGACACTGTCCCCACACTCGTGTCCCCACGCCGTGTAGACACTGTCCCCACACTCGTGTTCCCCACGCCGTAGACGCTGTCCCCACACTCGTGTCCCCGCGCCGTGTAGACGCTGTCCCCACACTCGTGTCCCCACGCCGGTAGACGCTGTCCCCACACTCGTGTCCCCGCGCCGTGTAGACACTGTCCCCACACTCGTGTCCCCCACGCCGTGTAGACACTGTCCCCACACTCGTGTCCCCCACGCCGTAGACACTGTCCCCACACTCGTGTCCCCCCGCGCCGTAGACGCTGTCCCCACACTCGTGTCCCCCCCACGCCGTGTAGACGCTGTCCCCACACTCGTGTCCCCGCGCCTGTAGACGCTGTCCCCACACTCGTGTCCCCGGCGCCGTAGACACTGTCCCCACACTCGTGTCCCCACGCCGTAGACGCTGTCCCCACACTGCGTGTCCCCACGCCGTGTAGACACTGTCCCCACACTCGTGTCCCCCACGCTGTGTAGACACTGTCCCCACACTCGTGTTCCCCACGCCGTGTAGACGCTGTCCCCACACTCGTGTCCCCCGCGCTGTAGACGCTGTCCCCACACTCGTGTCCCCCACGCCGTGTAGACGCTGTCCCCACACTCGTGTCCCCGCGCCGTGTAGACACTGTCCCCACACTCGTGTCCCCCACGCCGTGTAGACACTGTCCCCACACTCGTGTCCCCACGCCGTGTAGACACTGTCCCCACACTCGTGTCCCCGCGCCGTGTAGACGCTGTCCCCACACTCGTGTCCCCCCACGCCGTGTAGACGCTGTCCCCACACTCGTGTCCCCGCGCCGTGTAGACGCTGTCCCCACACTCTCGTGTCCCCGCGCCGTAGACACTGTCCCCACACTCGTGTCCCCCACGCCGTGTAGACGCTGTCCCCACACTCGTGTCCCCACGCCGTGTAGACACTGTCCCAACACTCGTGTCCCCACGCCGTGTAGACGCTGTCCCCACACTCGTGTCCCCCGCGCCGTGTAGACACTGTCCCCACACTTCGTGTCCCCGCGCCGTGTAGACACTGTCCCCACACCGTGTCCCCCCCACGCCGTAGACGCTGTCCCCACACTCGTGTCCCCGCGCCATGTAGACGCTGTCCCCACACTCGTGTCCCCACGCCGTGTAGACGCTGTCCCCACACTCGTGTCCCCCACGCCGTGTAGAGCGCTGTCCCCACACTCGTGTCCCCACGCCGTGTAGACACTGTCCCAACACTCGTGTCCCCCCACGCCGTAGACGCTGTCCCCACACTCGTGTCCCCGCGCCGTAGACACTGTCCCCACACTCGTGTCCCCCGCGCCGTGTAGACACTGTCCCCACACTCGTGTCCCCCACGCCTGTAGACGCTGTCCCCACACTCGTGTCCCCACGCCTGTAGACACTGTCCCAACACTCGTGTCCCCATGCCGTGTAGACACTGTCCCCACACTCGTGTCCCCCATGCCGTGTAGACGCTGTCCCCACACTCGTGTCCCCACGCCGTGTAGACACTGTCCCCACACTCGTGTCCCCCCCCCACGCCGTGTAGACGCTGTCCCGACACTCGTGTTCCCCACGCCGTGTAGATGCTGTCCCGACACTCGTGTCCCCACGCCGTGTAGACACTGTCCCCACACTCGTGTCCCCACGCCGTGTAGACACTGTCCCCACACTCGTGTCCCCCCACGCCGTGTAGCGCTGTCCCCACACTCGTGTCCCCACGCCGTGTAGACGCTGTCCCCACACTCGTGTCCCCACGCCGTGTAGATGCTGTCCCGACACTCGTGTCCCCCACGCCGTGTAGACACTGTCCCCACACTCGTGTCCCCACGCCGTGTAGACGCTGTCCCCACACTCGTGTCCCCCATGCCGTGTAGACGCTGTCCCCACACTCGTGTCCCCCCACGCCGTAGACGCTGTCCCCACACTCGTGTCCCCCACGCCGTGTAGATGCTGTCCCAACACTCGTGTCCCCCACGCCGTGTAGACACTGTCCCCACACTCGTGTCCCCACGCCGTGTAGACACTGTCCCCACACTCGTGTCCCCCCACGCCATGTAGACACTGTCCCCACACTCGTGTCCCCCACGCCGTGTAGACGCTGTCCCCACACTCGTGTCCCCCACGCCGTGTAGACGCTGTCCCCACACTCGTGTCCCCACGCCGTAGACGCTGTCCCCACACTCGTGTCCCCCATGCCGTGTAGACACTGTCCCCACACTCGTGTCCCCACGCCGTGTAGCGCTGTCCCCACACTCGTGTCCCCACGCCGTGTAGACGCTGTCCCCACACTCGTGTCCCCACGCCATGTAGACACTGTCCCGACACTCGTGTCCCCCATGCCGTGTAGACACTGTCCCCACACTCGTGTCTCCCATGCCGTAGACACTGTCCCCACATCGTGTCCCCCACGCCGTGTAGACACTGTCCACACCCTCGTGTTCCCCACGCCGTGTAGACGCTGTCCTCCACGCCCTCTAACCTATGTAAATGCTTCTTAAACGTGTGATGTGCAGGGAGGTCGCTCTCTACTCAGGGACCTCCATGCCCCCAGGTCACGGGGGCCGGTGGACTTGTGCAAGGAGTAGGGAGGGTTGTGCACCCTGACCCCTCTCGAACTTGTGCGTGTGTGACTCACCCGCAGATACCGAGCCCAGATCCAGAGCCTGTGCTCGTGGCTCGGGGCTGAGCAGACACGCTGTGGGGCTGGGCCATCCCCGCCAGGCATGGATCCTGAGCAGGGGCATGGCGCCACGAGCAGCCCCTGAGCACCCTTGGGTGTGGCCCGAAAACAAAGGGAAAGAAAATCCCTCCTGAGAGCCTCCTGCAGACTCCCTGGTCGCGATGACAGATGCAAGCGAGCCCCAGGCCCGGACACCCGATACACAAGCCCCTGTCGTCACGGCCACTCGGCAAGCCCCTTTCTCTTCCTTAGCTCTATCTCACCCCTCCCGAAGTGGACACAGAGCCGAGAACCCCCCTCAACCGCAGACCCCCATTTTCCCCAGAGTACCCCGCTGTGGCTAGAATTGTAGCTTTTGTGGGGGTCCCCGCCCCTCTGCTAATGCCTCTCTCTGCTCTCTCTCTCCTGGCCCTCCCTCTCCACAGCTAAAAGCATCTCCGCAGGAGGACGCAGGGGAAGGACGCCACCAAAATAAGCGTAAGTCGGGGACTGCTAATGGAGGGCGCAGATGGAACTTTTTTAGGAAAACCTTTCTTTCGGTGGGTGGGAAGGAGGCATGCAGCCCAGTTTAGCTGGGAGCTTGGGCTGGAAGATGGAGGCGAAAGCAAAAAGGAGGGGAGAAAAAAATGACCCCACTCCAGCTTTTAAAAAGCAGGAGATTTTTCAAGTTCAGTGAATGACAGGCACAAAAAATGACAGAGGGAGAGAAGATGCATTCGCGGCTGTCTGCCAGGCTGTAGCGTCCTGGTGTCTCCGGCCTGTCTCGGCAGCATTTTTCTTTGGGGAAACCAACAGGCTCTAATGAGATGCGCCAGACCCTTCTGGTCCCTCACAGCTGACAGCTGGAGCCTCTCACGGTCACTTGGGTGACCGAGAGAAGGAGCGGTGGACGGGAGAGTGGGCAGCCACAGGATTTCAGCTCTGAGCAGCCCCCTTTAAAGCCTGGATTGATTCTATCACCGTGATGCTTCTATTCGCCCATTTTACAGCTGGGACAGCCGAGGCCTAAGGGGTGTCAGGGATTTGTGGGAGTTTGTGACCTGTTTCGGCTGTGAGCTCCAGGGGCCAGGCCCAAGCCCAGCGGGCAGCACCCAAGAGACTCAGGGGTGGACGGGAGCGATAGCACAGAGGGTAGGGTGTTTGCCTGGCACGCGGCCAGCCCGGTTCTATCCCCGGCATCCCATATGTTCCTCGAGCACCGCCAGGAGTAATTCCTGAGTGCAGAGCCAGGAGTAACCCCTGAGCACTGCCAGGTGTGACCCAAAAAAAAAAAAAAGACTCAGGGGTGCCCTTTTTATTTTGTGGGTGGCGGCACCCAAAGTTGGCCCAGAAGAGGCAGCGGGACCAAGGAAGGAAAGGAAGGGACATGCACAGGGACGAGAGGCCTGGGGGCACGGGAGGGGACCAAAGACCCAGAGTCTAATCCTCTAAGTCAGTTAGATCATTGACTCTGTGCCAGAGACCGGGAGTGCTGTGCCATGGAGCTGAGGTTGGGACCCAGGGATGGGGCCGGAGCGATAGCCCAGCGGGTAGGGCGTTTGCTTTGCACGGGGCGGGCCCATGCCGGCCCGGGGTTCGATCCCCGGCACCCCATATGGTCCCCGAGCACCGCCAGGAGTAATTTCTGAGTGCAGAGCTAGGAGAAACCCCTGAGCATTGCCAGGTGTGACCCAAAAAGCAAAAAAAAAAAAAAAAAGCAGGGGCCCGGGGAGGAAACTTGGGCAGAGGGTGCCCTGCCCAGCCACCCTGGTACCCTCTGCTCAGGGGCCTGTCCAGGTTGGTGCCCAGAA
This sequence comes from Cryptotis parvus, assembly GCA_021461705.1. Taxonomy (NCBI): domain Eukaryota; kingdom Metazoa; phylum Chordata; class Mammalia; order Eulipotyphla; family Soricidae; genus Cryptotis; species Cryptotis parvus. Next base: position 29,210 of record JAJIBD010033971.1, read on the forward strand.
TTCCGGCTATTTCATGTGCCCGCTGCTGGCCCTTCCAGCTGATCGTCTCCTGCCCAGAACCTCACAGTGAAGGCCGGCAGGCAGAGCTCCGTATGTATTTCGGATACATTTCTCTCTCTGTCTCTGTCTGTCTCTCTCTCTCTCTCTTGCTCTTTCTGTCTCTATCTCTCTCTCTTGCTCTCTCTGCCTCTCTCTCTGTCTGTCTCTGTCTCTCTCTCTTGCTCTCTCTGTCTCTCTGTCTGTCTCTGTCTCTGTCTCTCTTGCTCTCTCTGTCTCTATCTCTGTCTGTCTCTGTCTCTGTCTCTCTCTCTTGCTCTCTCTGTCTCTCTCTCTGTCTGTCTCTGTCTCTGTCTCTCTCTCTCTCCTCTGATTTTGTTCAGGGCTTTAAGGCAAAGGAGAGAATAATCTAATTGACTTAGAGGATTAGAATTCACGGCTGCCAGGCCCCACGTGAGTGGAATACAAAGATGCTAATTAGTTAAATAAAATAAATGCGCTCGGCGTGATTGGGTAACGGCTCCTCCAGCCCGGCCCCCGGCCATCCCTGCACCAGCTGCTGGCTCAGGAACCTGCAGGCGGCCAGAACCCTGGCCCCTGGCACAGGAGAGCGCGTCGCCAGCCCCAGCAGGCACACTCCCGGCTGGTGAGCGGCTCAGGCGTCTCTCCCAGGCTCTGGGCTTTTCCACCACGCTGGCCCCAGCCCTCTGGCTCCAGCCTTGCTCCTGCCCCGCTGCCCAGCTCTAAGGCCAGTCCTGGGCCCGGAAAACCCTTCTGGGTTCTGCTCTCAGCTCGCCCCTTTCCCTGTGTCTGCATCGCCCCATTTGTGTGCGTTTGTGGGACCCTCCGACAAGGTCTGATCTGTAGCGGCCGCTCCCATGCACTGTTAGGTCTCGGGGCTCCGGATATCGACGGTTCGGCAGGGAAGGAAGGGGCTGAGGGTAGATGCTTGTTATCTGCCGGTCTTTGATGCTGCGCTTCACGCGTCCCGTCCCCCACCAGCCCGGGCTCTGGTTTGTTCCAGTTCCTCTGCATCGTTCCTGTTAGTCTCCCTGGAGTTTGGGCTGGGGGCACCAGGCCCGTCCCTGCCAATTCCTGACTTATTCCTGGAGTCCCCAGCAACCACACAAACGCCTGACTCTGAACCACACACCCATCATGCGTGCCTACACTCAGCCCTGTGCTGGAGGTGCAGAGGGCTCCCGGAGGGGCTGCAGGTTGGAAGCCCCCATCAGCAGCACTGGCCCAGGGACCCCCCAAACCAACACCCAACATCCTGCTTTCCGGAAAGAGCATCTGACCTTTAGCTCTTGGAACTTGAGTTTTGCAAAGCCCTGGGGCGGGGGCTGCTGATCTACAGTCCCTTGACGGACAGCCTCAGTGCACCAGGGGCATCAGGTTTGGGGGAGGGAGAAAGTCAGCGTCCAGGAGCTGGGCAGTGAGTGGCTCCAGGGTGGTCCAGCGTGGAGCTGGCTCGGGATGGAGAGGACATAGCAGGACAGCACCCAGAATGCACATGCTCCTCCCTGCCCCAGCCCTTCCTCTCCACCCCTCTCCGTGCTCCCAGAATCTGCATGCTCCTCCCTGCCCCGGCCCTTCCTCTCCACCCCCTCTCCGTGCTCCCAGAGTCTGCATGCTCCTCCCTGCCCCGGCCCTTCCTCTCCACCCCCTCTCCGTGCTCCCAGAGTCTGCATGCTCCTCCCTGCCCCATCCCTTCCTCTCCACCCCCTCTCCGTGCTCCCAGAATCTGCATGCTCCTCCCTGCACCATCCCTTCCTCTCCACCCCCTCTCCGTGTTCCCAGAGTCTGCATGCTCCTCCCTGCCCCTTCCCTTCCTCTCCACCCCCTCTCCGTGCTCCCAGAGTCTGCATGCTCCTCCCTGCCCCAGCCCTCCCCCTCTGTCCCCTTCTCTGTCCCAGGGTTGCAAATGTGGGAAAAACAGGCTGAGCCTGGCTGAACTGTGGGATGACAGTGGTCACTCCGGTGGACACTTGTGACCAGGCAACCCCGGGTACAGCGAGCCCGGGCGCACAGGGCCTGGGCACACGGCTCTCAGGGGGAGTACGTGGGAAGCCGTCGGGGACAGGTCCTCAAGGCGAGCCCCAAGCAACCCGCACACGGTGCACCCAGGGAAGCCACGGCCTCCCGATCCTGATCCTCTCAGCAGAAAGCCACCACAGAGAGAGAGAGAGAGAAAGAGAGAGAGAGAGAGAGAGAGAGAGAGTCACATTTACATATGACAGGGCTCAGCTTCCCAGCGTGGGGATGAGGGTGGGAAGTGCCTGGTGCAGCGACAGTCCAGCCGGTGCTGGTGAGGGGATGCCGGCCGGGGCTCCGTCTCTGGGGGGTCTGTTCCTGCCTCCTGAAGATGCTGCTGCACCTGCTGAGGTCGAGCACATGGGGGCGCTGTCCTGGCTGGGGCCTGCTGAGGGACCATTTCCTCGGGCACCTTGCAGAGGCCACCCCCAAGCCTCAGCCCCGGCTTTAGGCAGATTCTGCTGCTGGCCGCCGTTCTCAAGTGCTGGCCATCGTCCCTCTATCAGACCCAAGTCCTTTGTACTAAAGGTTTCTTAACATCCATCCCTTGACCAGTTGTGCAAGTAGAGATGATCCCGTTTCCCTTTTTAAGACAAAGTGGAATTCTGCGTGGCCCACGACTGCTTCCCGGGGCATGCCTGGGGCCAGGGGAGACAGATAGTAACACATAAGTGCGGGTGATAAAAAGATATAAATAGGTGCCAGCAAGCTGAGAAAGCTCTCCTGGAGGCTGAGAACCTCTGGATGGCTTCCTGGAGGAGGTGCTATTTGCAGTGAGCACTGGAGTGTAGAGGAGCTACGGGGAGAGGGATAGCTTGCCAAAGGCCTGCCAGGATGAAGGCTCGAAAGGGCCCCCATCAGATGCCCTGGGGGCCACCTAAGGAAGGGCTTGACTCTGGGGGAGAAAGGGGAGCCCGGTCATGTTTAGAGGGGACAGTCTTCCAGGGGTTCTACAACGGATGGAGACAGCAATGGGGACAGGGGTTGGACAAGTGGATGACCACGCTGGAGCCCAGACACGAGGACAGCTGGGTCAGGCTTGGGGGGGCCTGATGTGAGGCTGGGGAGCAGATGGGCGTGAGGTTCTAGCAGACCCTGGCCCAGGAGCTCACCCCTTAGTGACCCCAGGACCACTGCAGTGGGTCACTGCTCATCCTCAGCCGCAGGGCCACCTGCAGACACACCTCACACCTGGACGCAAGTGGCCATTGTCCTTTACAGTGGGGGCTGCAGCTTGCCCCCCAACCCCGTGGCCAGGGGCTTTTCTCTGTGTCATTGAGGACTGAGCTGGGCCCAGCAGGGAGGGCTGTGCACCGTGTGTGTGTGTGTGTGTGCGCGTGTGCGTGCGTGTGTTGCGTGTGTGGGTGCGTGGCCTCACCTCCTCTCTCTTGGGATAATTAGGTGCTTAATTGCCCCTCTCCGGTCGATTCCTGAGCCGGGTGATTTTGATTTACAATCACCGTCATGCGGCGGTGCGAGATCACACTGCAGGGCTGTGCACACGGTGTTCTCACCGGCGCCTGCCTCCCCCGTCCGCGAGGGGCTGGGGGGGAGATAGGAGGGCAAGGCCAGACCAGGGCTTGGGCATGTCCGTGGTTCTCTGAGCCTCTGTTTCCCCACCTGGATAGCGGGTGTCTAACACTGGGCACTGTACGATTGACTGCCGTGTCCACGCTCTCAGCCGCTGCCGGGGCCAAGCTTGGCCTCCCAGACAGGAGTGACAATGCTGGTGACTGACCTTGTCCCCTGTGCCGGGGGCGGCACTCTGCTTCCTGCTCTGCACCAGCACCCCTTTCCCCGAGCTGCTGCTGAGATTGGGGCTCCCGGCCCTGAGTAGGATGAACACAGCCAGGGCCCGGCTGGTTCGCAGAACCCAGCGTCCAGCTCACAGTCGACCCCAGACGGTCGGACAAGTGGAGGAGGGACCCAAGAACCCCCCAGGCAGGGTGTGGATGCCTGCACCCTGCCTCTCCCACCCTTCCGGGGCTGGTGCTGCTGGCGGTGGGGGACAGACTGGGGGGCTGCCATGGGCGGTGCGGGGTGGGTGGCGCTCGCTCTGCATTATTACTCCATTAGCGCCTTGTAGGGTTGACAAATGAAGGATAATTAATATCCGAGAGGGAAACAGATGTTGAGGTAATTCGCTCCCCGCTGAGCGTTTGCAACAGCATCGCCTGACTCGCCGAGAGCGTGGCGGGCCAGAGGGTCTCTCCATGCCCTTGGTCAGAGGTGATGGCAACAGCCGGGCTGCTGGCCTCCGCGCTGGGGCAGGGCTGCCTCTGGCTCTCCGCCTCACTCGGAGGGGCTGCTGGAAGGCCCCCTTGCCGTAGGGATGTCGCCTGGTGGCTGCCTCAGGCCTCTCGCAGCCCCTCGTCCCCGCTGTCCTGCTCTGCGGGGACTGGCCACTGACCTGGAGGGACTTGCAGAGAAGGGGACCAGCCCCCGCTGCCCGTCTGCCCTCCCGAGAGCTCTGTGTTCCTTACTCTTGGGTGTGTGGAGCCCAGCGTGGCTTCAGTTCCGGCTCTGACCCGGTGTCCAGGGAAAATCCGCTCCCTGCCGGCTTTGTTTCACCCTCTGCAGTGTCGGTGTGGTGGTTTGTCTGTGACCTGAGATCAGGACACATCCCTGGGGCCAGGGACATGGTGTGCATGGATGAGTGCTCGCTTTGCATGACCAGGCTCTGTCCTCCACACTGCACAGTCCCCTGGACATGGTCCCCAGTGAAGAATTTTGGCCTCAGAGGTCTGCCGTCAGGGTCTATGTTCCTGGCGCTTCCCTCGCTGCCCAATGAGGAGATGGAAGTAGCCGAGCAACTACTTTTTTCTTTTTTGTTTCTGTTTTTGGTGGGGTGGGGGGAGACCACACCAATAGTGCTCAGGGGTCACTCCTGGTGGTCCTTGGTAGACCACATGCAGTGTAGGGGAAAACAACTAGAGCCTGCTGCGTGCAAGGCAAGCACCTGAACCTTCTGTCCGGCCCTGCCTTTTCTCTTGTATTTGAACCACACCTGGTGGTGCTCAGGGCTTACTCCTGCCCCCTGTGCCCACGGTCACTCTTAGCGGTGCTCATATGGGGTGCCAGGAATCAAGGCTGGGTCTGCCACATGAAAAGGCAGTGCCCTATCCATTGTTCTATCTCTCCATAGCCCTCCTGCCTTTTCTCTTTAATTGAAAAACTCACGGGAGGGGCCGGAGCCATAGCACATCGGGTAGGGTGTTTGCCTTGCATGCGCCCGACCTGGGTTCAATCCCCGGCATCCCATATGGTCCCCTGAGCACCACCAGGAGTAATTCCTGAGTGAAGATCCAGGGGTAACCCTTGAGCATTGCTGGGTGTGACCCAAAAAAGAAGAAAAACCTCACAGGAACTTTATACTGACCGCGATGTAATCCATGAGCCCTCTAATCTGGAAAACACCCCAAATGTCAACAGGGGCTGCAAACACAGATGGTGCCGTGCTCTTGTGTTGGAATACTACACAGCAGTGAAGAGGGCCAGAGGGCCCACTTAGCAGCATGCAGGAATAGCTGATACGGTGTCACGTGGGTGGAGTCACTTAGGGTCTTGGTGGCAAGTGAGAGCAGTCCTTGGTGCTGAGCACTGCAAGGAGTTGCCACAGGGGCGCTCCCCGGGGGTGGGAAATATTCCATTTTGCTCTGGGTGGAGGGCACTGGTGCACGAGCCGTATCCACCAGCTGTGTGCTCTCTCAAGCTCCATTTCAACTTGAAAATAAAAATGGAAACATCTAGGGAATAAATAAGCAGAAGGCTCAGGTGAGAGGAGCGATTCTGCTCGCTTTGTTCTCCCAACTGGAGGGAGCCCCCAGCACTGCCCTGTGGGGTCTGGGATTGGCCTTTTCTTCTTACCTTTGCTTGTTTGGGGGCCACACCTGACAGTGCTGAGGGGTCACCCTGGTGGGGTTCTGGGGGACCATATGGGGTGTCACAGATCAAACCCGAGTCTGCCATGTGCTGTCGCCCCAGCCCTTGCCTTTGTGTTTAAAGGAATAGAGCAGTTCAGCTAGCTGGGGGGGCTCGTCCGCGTGCACACGCCCCCACCCAGAAGAGAATCGGGGCCTCTTTACAGGGACGGCATCGCCTTGCAGGCACTCTGCATTGCGGTGGCTTCACCCCCGTGTCACCGGGGTCTGCAGTGTTTGAGCCCGTGGGCTGTGTCGCTGGGGGCTGCCCGCTGCTTCTAGTTCATGCGCTGCAAACCCGCAGAGGTCCCAGGTGCAGGGAGCAGTGGGGGTCGGGATCGCCCGCCCTGTCCCCCACGATCGGGTCACGGCCTCTCTGTCGCCCCAGGTGGTCAAGGTGGTGGGCAGCAACATCTCCCACAAGCTGCGCCTGTCCCGGGTGAAGCCCACCGACGAGGGGACCTACGAGTGTCGGGTCATCGACTTCAGCGACGGCAAGGCCCGGCACCACAAGGTCAAGGCGTACCTGCGGGTGCAGCCCGGCGAGAACTCGGTCCTGCACCTGCCCGAGGTCCCCCCGCCGCGCCCGCGCCGCCGCCGCCAAGCCGGGCAAAGCTGCGGAAGCGCTCGGTGGACGAGGAGGCCTGTAGCCTCTAGACTGCTCCCGGCGCCGCGGGACCCCGGGACAGGACTGCCGGGGTCCAGCCCTCCGCCCGCCACCCCCGTTGCTCCGCATGTAAGCCCCGCCCACCCTCCCTTCGCAGACCCCAGCCCGCCGCGGGGGCTGGACAGGGCGGCTCTGGGCACCAAGGGAACCAGACAGCGCGCCCAGGGCTGGGGCGGAGCGCGGGGCGGGGCGGGCGCCCCTTCACCAGCCTCCCTGGAGTCCAGTGTTTGCTTTGCTTGCTTGTCCCCGCCCCCAGTCCCAAACCAGGGCCCCCCAGCCTTATTCTGCCCCTTCCCGACCCACCCCCACCGCCCTGAACCGAGGGTGCGGGCAGTGACCTCTTCCTGCCTTTGGACTTGATTCTGAGCAGCCCGGGCAGACCCCTCCCGCGCCCCCACCCCGCCCCCTCAGAGCCTGTTCTGGGGCCCTGAAGCCTCAGCAAGGTCCCTAGGGGTCTGTCCATGGGGAAATGACCCCCTCCTTTCACCTAACCAATGGCTTCGTGCCCACCCTCGGGACAGGAGCCCACCCTCTTCACACAGCAGTTCAGAAGGGGGTCTTCCCCTCGGGACCCTGTGGCCCCTGCAGAGTTTTGCACCAGCAGAACCCCTTTGAGGGTCTTTGAGGCTCCCCTCAGGAGCCCCCCTCTGCCAGCTCCCGAGGTTCCCGTCCTAGGGCCCATGCCACGACCACCCAAGGGCCTGGGGCTGCCGGAGCCGAGGGCCCTCCACTACCAACCTCACGCTCCCGGTGGTGATTTGTAAATATTTCTACTGGACCTGACTCCCTCTGGGAACTGGCTCAGCCTCTGGCTGCCCTCAGTGAAGGAGTGGGAGGTGGGGTGGGGGGGAGAGGCGAGGGCCCAGCCCAGGGGTGTGGGGACGGTGCACATGATCCAGTCCAGTCCGTGACTACCAGCCAACCCGAATAAAGCGGTTTAAAATAACCTGCAGGCGCGTCTTCCTGGGGCATCTGTGACAGGGAGGGGCGCAGTGGGGGGAGAGGGGCTGGGGCAGCCCCCTCCTGCGGACTCCCCAGGCACCTTCACCCTCCTGCTCCCACCCCATGGGCACAGAATAATGGCTGTGTGTGTGTGTGTGTGTGTGTGTGTGTGTGTGTGTGTGTCAGGCCACGTGCCCTTGAATCAGCCTGACCTTGGAGCCGGTTACACAGAGGGACAGTCACAACACCTTGTGTTTGCGCTGTTTGTGAATGTATTGGAGAGCCAGTGAGGGTTTAGCCCTCACCGGAAAGAGACGTCTCGGTTGGAACCAGCCCAGCCTGGGCCCCGCCAGGTCGTCTCTCCTCCCTCTTAGCAGGCGCTGTGGCAGGTTTTGGGGTTTCGTTTGGGGCCACACTCCTGGTGGTGCCCACAGAACCATATGTGGCTCTGGGGATCACCAGGCAATACTCAGGGCTTACTCCTGGCTCTGCGTGCTGGGATCATCAGGCAGGGTTCAGGGTTCACAGGTGGTGCCCAGGATCAGACACGTGTGAGCCGCCAGCAGCAGGCGCCCTCCACACTGGACTCGTCCAGCCCCAAACCCTGGTGTTTATTTTTCTTTTGAGGTCACACCCAGTGATGCTGAGGGGTTACTCTTGGCTCTGCACTCAGGAATTACTCCTGACAGTGCTCAGGGACCATATGGGATGCTGGGAATCGAACCCGGGTCAGCCGCATGCAAGGCAAACGCCCTCCCCGCTGTGCTATTGCTCCAGGCCTTCACACACTGTTCTAGCCCCTGATGCAGAGTCGCCACCTTCTGTGTTTGCACTCTGAAACCTTGTAGCTGCACCTGGCCGTTGTCCCTAAACTCAGACAGTGGACATCTAGCCTGCGTGCCCGCCCCCGGCTGTGTGTCGCTGTGTCTCTGACCCGCCTTCTGTGGCCCTCTGACACTGCTGCGTGGATTTCCTGCACTGAGTGACTGGCTGGCTGGGAGCAACCTCCGGGGCTGCATCCCCTGGGCCTGGGAACCTTCCCAGATGCTCTGTTTAGGCACCACCCTGGGACTCTTCAGTTTTCTCCCAAAGGGGCTCCAGCTCCTTCCTGGGTAATGGGGACTCAGGGAGGTTAAGGAGCTCCACGGGCCGGAGCCATAGCATAGCCGGAGCCATAGCACAGCCGGGAGGGCGTTTGCCTTGGGCGCCGACCTGGGTTCAATCCTCGGTGTCCCACATGGTCCCCAGAGCATGGTCAGGAGTAATTTCTGAGTGCAGAGCCAGGAGTAACCCCTGAGCATCACCGGAAGCCTGGGGCGGGGCTCCGGCTCCCAGGAGGGGTGAAGCACGTCCTAAGTCCTGTGTGTCCAGGGACAGGTGAAGGAGGCACAGGACTTGCCTCAGGGATCCCTGAGATTTGGGGGATTCTCCCCAAGCAGCGCACCACATCCAGGGTTGACCCTGTTGTTAGGGACCTCAAGGGGAGGCTCCCTGGGCAGAAGGCGGTGCAGCGGGAGTCGGCCTTGCTACAGGGATCGCTCAAGACTCGGCCTCAGTCTCCTTTTCCGTGCAATAGGGACAATCCCAGGGAGATACAAGGCGCCCCCAGGACTTACCACCCAGGTGGCGAAATAATGAGTGGCAGCGAAACCCGGAGGGAACTGGGGGTTGGACACCACCCATAGGGCTGGGCAGTCTGTCCCTTTGTCATGTTAGACATAGGCTTACTCAGGACCCAGCAATGCCCTTCCTGGGACGGAGGACAGGAACAGGTCGGACACACACACACACACACAGTCTGTCCCTTTGTCATGTTAGACACAGGCTTAGCCCAGGATCCAGCAATGCACTTCCTGGGATGGAGGACAGGAACAGGACACACACACACACACACACACACACACACACACACACACACACACACACACACACACACACACACTTTTCCATCCCGAGTCTCGGACTCCAGGACATGAGCCGCTCCTGGAGCTGTGTGGGGACCGTATGGTGCGAGGATCGAATGCGGGTCAGCCACATCAGGGCCAGCGCCTTCATCTGCACGATCTCTCCGGCTCCCCTGACATTTTTTGTTTGCTTGTTTTGGGCCACACCTAGCAATGCTTAGGGCTTACTTGTGGCTCTGACCTCAGGAATCACTCTTGGCAGTTCTTGGGGAAGCTTTGGGTGCCTAGGATCAAATCCAGATAGACCTGCAGGCAAACACCGGCCTGCGGTGCCATTGCGTGGACTCCTGTATTTTTTTTCTTTTGTCTTTTTGGGTCACAACCAGCAATGCCCAGGGGTTACTCCCTGGCTCTGCATTCAGGAATTACTCTTGGTGGTGCTCAGGGGACCATATAGGATGCTGGGGATCGAACCTGGTTGGCTGCGTGCAAGGCAAACGCCCTGCCTGCTGTATTATTGCTCCGGTCTTGGAAATATTGTATGTGGGCCACACCTGGCAGCTCTGAGCAGGCTGGGACCACACTGGGTGAAGCAGGGACTTCCTTTCTGCCTGTCTCAGACCTACACGGGTGGGTCTGAGACTTCAGCCTCAGTTTAGCTTCTTGAACAACACTCAGTTAATGTCCATGCTTCCAGGCATGACCATTCACTGCAGTTCCAGAACCTTCACAGGGCTTGAAATTACCACCCTGCCCTCATGCCATTCCTCAGGAGCCAGGCGGGGGTCTCATCAGCCACTGTGCCAGGGCTTCTGCCCTGTGTGGAGAGGAGGAAGGGTCTTTCCTCCCTGAGGGAGCTGCAGCTAAAGAGACTCAAGCACAGGCAGCTGCAGGTCCTCTGAAGTAACGAGACCTGAGGGAGCAGACCTGGTTGCGGTGATGGAGGAGGAAGAGCAATGTTCCTCCTCAGCACCGCCACCC